>VYZM01018171.1:291979-393529 GCA_013398915.1 Dromas ardeola
ATTTATAAATATATATATATATTAATTAACTTAATCTTTGTTGCTGTCGTGGCTCCGGGTTACTGAAAGAGGCGGCAACGAGACTTTGATTTGGGTTTGAGCTGAAGTTAAAAAGAGCTGTCATTCAGACCGGGGAGCATGGATTTGTATGGCAGGAATTAAGCAGGATTGCCGTCACTTTAATGATGGGGAATGAGAGAAGTAAATACATTTGCAAATGGGGAAGAAAAACCACTGCAGCTAAAGCCAGAACGGCCTCGATAGATCGGGGATGCAGCCCGGACATTAGGACATGTGCTGCGTGGGTAACGCTAGCACAGATCTTGAAACCCACTTGGGAGGAAGAAACGTTTTGGGAGATCCACAGGCCAGACTGGCAGGCGTGGGGGCTCCTGGCTTCCATGCTAGCAGAGGTCCTGCTGGAGCTCCTCTGAACGGTCCTCTGCATAAAGGGCAAAGGCAGGTTTGGGTCCTCTGACCAGAGAAAATGCTGCATTTCCAGATTAAGAAGTGTTTCAGAAGCATGGAAACAATGGAAGTGCAAACAGATTACAACAAATGTGCTGCAAAGGGTGATCAGAGATTAAAAAATACAAGCGAAAGGCAAGGACCAGAAGTCAGTGAGATACAGTCACCAGAAGCAAACTCCGAGCACCGGAGTGGGTGAGGAAGAGCTGACGACCACCGTAACCCCAGGCTGAGTGGCTGGAGGGACCTCACGCGTATGTGCAGGGCCAAAATTCTGCCTTGCAATTTTGAAATCAGAAAGGCCACATTTAGAGACATCACTGCTTAGGAGGCCTGTCTTTCTACAAGGTATTTCACAGTAAAAATATCTGATCTTTGAAAGACATTTCCTACAATTAGAGGGCAGCTGATCTACCCGGGGAAAGGAGAAAACTGCAGCGAGAGCTCTGCTGAGGTACCTTCCCTGGCAGGCAGGCACAAGAGCTGTATTCAGAGAGAAAGGGAGACACACTGTCCAGGGTTTGGGCAGCGAAACCAGACCATCAGTTCACCGTTTGGACACCAGGTGGTTGTACAGCCTCACCACAGGCACAACGGAGGCGACCAGCCTTCTCAGAGGACTGTCACATATGAGGTGAGAGAAGCAGGACCATTTCATACCCCAGAGCAGTTCTTCTTTCAGGAAATAAAAAAGCAGCGACTCAGGCTGTGACAAGACAGACAGACAGACATCCACTGGAGAGGAGGAGCTCCGCACTGAGACATCCATGGGACTGCAGGCAGGGGAGAGGGCTGCCCACCATCCAGCCCCCACGGGCTCAGAGGCCACTTGGGTGCCAGCTGGATCGGGATCAGCTGCAGTGTCGTACCAGCACCTCCAGTGAGCTGGAACTGGTGGGGCTCTGCAGGGGAAGAGTCATCCTCCAACACTTTTGTGGGGTGTTTAAGGGGCCCAGCAGTGGGAAGTGAGATTTTGGGTGGGATCATCCTAATGCACTGAGCACAGCGACAAAATAAATCCCCTGCCCCGTTCTGTCTGGTTGCAGGAGACCAACTGGGCTTGCTGTACCTGTGGCAGGTAGCGGGCACAAGCAGGACCTTAGTAGGACCAGCTCAGCTGTCTTTAGTAGATGAAAATCCTATCACCAGAGAAAGGGAAACCTGAGCAAGAGGTAAACTGGGCTCATGATACCAAGCTATGGCTGCTGCTCAGGGAGCATGAGGCTGACCACAGACTACATGCAGCAGAGGAGCCTGAGACCAGCTCATCCGGGCATCTGGCAATCTCTGCTGAGCTCCGCTGTCCTTCTGAGACACGCTCAGGCTCGTTCAGGAAATGCCTCGATCGGTGGAAATGTCCAGATGCTCTGCACATGCAGCAGAGTACTGCAAAGCCATAAGGCAGCTGCCACATGGTGGGGTTAGTCAGAGCCCCCAGATGGGGATCTGAAAGCATAAAGATTGCTTATGCCAGGCACATACCATGAAACGTTGCTGCTCTGTGGAGCAACATGAGGTACAGGATGATACTGGGAAAGGAAATCTAGCAGCATCACTGCTCTGAAGCCCTCAGCCTGTAACGTTTGTAAGTAGAGATGACATGAGTACAGAAAGGAGAAATGTCTCGGCTGAGAATGACCCATTCCCTGTGCTTCTTTGATGGGAATATTTTTGCCAGTTTGCCTTTGGCTGTCGGTGAAAAGTGCCTTCTGACAACAAGCAGTGTGGTGAATAAGCCATTGTGGACTGCACTCGACATTAGACTGGAACGAGAGAAAATGACATTGCCTGTTGTCTCTACAAAGGCTTCACAAATCTTTTACGCAATAAAAGACACAATCTATCAACCTACCTAAAAGCCCTTCTCAAAGGTAGTGCTAGTCAGGCAAAGCAGGCATCAGACACAACAGGGTACCGGAGGCAGTAAAATGCTTAGTACTTTTGGACAGGGTCTATCGTCAGCTGCAAATGCAGCAGCAGATGAGTCAGTCCTATCTGCTGAGGGATGAGAACACAAGATGAGGGCTTTTTAAAAAAATTCTAAGTAATTTCAGAGATGGTTTCATGGGAGGGATCATCTCGCTGAACTCCAGATCCAAACTCTGGGCTCTTTTTTAGTCACTGAAGGTGTAGTCAAGATTGCCAGTGAACAGTAGGTCATTATTTGTTCTATTGTAAAGTACTTCTCCAAATGAACTCAATATGTGTTTTAAAAATATCTCTTTCCATTGGTTGTGCAAGGATCTGCATGGGACTAATTCCTCTGTACACACCTGCACTGCAGTTGTCTAAATATCAGAGAGAAGGGTCTTCCCCTATGTGGTGTGTTCATACTTCCCACACCAAGAAAAAAAACCACATGGTGACAGACCAAGAGAAAATCCAGTGGCATAGCATGATTGCTCAAAAAGAGTGATATTAGGGACAATGCAGTGTGTGCAGAGTGAATAGGAAAACACGAAAGGAGCTGCTTGACTGCATCATGAGATACGAACCTCATCCTTAATAAAGGTTGGTTTTAATCATTGTGCTATTAGCCATGCTAATTTTTTGTCCCATTTCCAAGCAAGAATGATGCTGTCTGAAGGACACTCAGACAAGGACTGAGAACAAGACATTGTGGCAGCCTTGGCAAGGTCTGGCTGTCATGACTCTGCCTGTGCTCAGACAACAGAGCACAGAATTCCTCAGCAGAGCTCAAAACCTGTTCAGCTTTGAATGGGAACTTGAGCATAAAGTGCTGGGAAAGCAATGGAAAGCTGGGAGTCAGAAGACGCAAGAATGTTAATCAGTGTAAAACAATCAGGAAGGCAGCTCTGCCTGACAGTGTGGGAAAACTGCAGTTGAGCCCCCAGAGATCAGATAGCACAAGGATGGATGGGTCAGAGAACCTCAGATACTTCCCTGAAGAGAAAGCCCATGCAGTTCAGCTGAATAGTGCGAGGCAGTGGACAGAAACACTTAGGAAATGCTGGCACAAATCTCCCAAGAGCCACACATTTAGGCTTACATGTACAAATGAATAGGTCAAGATACAACCATCAAATAAGGACCCAAAACAATGGCCACAGCCTATGCTGCGATATCAGTGGAGATGTTCACAGGCTTAGAGTAATGGTGAAAGGCAAACCAAAAAAGCAGTAAATAATAGGGCCAGATAACCAACACACTTGAGCTTATGGGCCAAAGCCAGAGTGTTACTACTGTCTGATGAAGCTTAGAAAGGTGACACATTGCAAGGGCCAACAGGACTCCGCTCAGCAGCCCACCAGTCTGTAGCAGAGACATGTTGTTACAGCCTTGAGCAACAAGTTAAGGCAATAGCAGCTCATGTTTTTAAATGCTGGTTTGGTCCTTTATGTCTCAGCCAACAAGCAAGGACCATGTCCACCTTCTTAGAGCCAGCTGAGGTTCCTGGCCAAAGAACATGGAAGCAGACTGTGCTGCCTGAAAGGATTTATGCTTCTGCAAACACAGTATAGCTCTATACATCCTTTCTCTCTTACACATTTATATGTCTTGGCTGAAACACAAGAGTTTCTTCTGTAAAGATGTTGGGGGGTTGGTCAGAATTCACATATTTAGTTGGAAAAATGCTGAGTATGCTGATCCTGATGTTCAGTTCTCTCCATGTCTCATTGATGACAGTCACATGTCGGCAACAGTTCAAAGGACAGCCAACTCCAGTGAGAGACTCGCACCTTTTGAAGGCAAGAGGCATTTCTCCTTTTCTGTTCATTTCTACCTGCCTGTCCTCCTTCCCTAACCATGCCATTCCACTCCGCTCTCATACAGGTTTTGGTCCAATGAGCATCAGGACCAGCACATGGTAGGTGATGGAAGCACATGGTCAAGCATGGGGCCAGGGTGGAAGAAAAGTGCAATTCTCTTTTGGTTGAAGGGAGTTAATGTCAGCTCACAGCATCTCCTGAGGCCATACATACCCCTAATGCAGGGTGGCTGGCCAAAGCCCAAAGTAGTAAATCACATAAACCTAAGCACATGAATCGTCCTTCTTCCCTTCAAAGCTCCTATGCTTTAAGTTCAGCATGTGCATGCTACTTTGTTGGATAAAGAATTAAATTAGCAAAGCATGGGGTTTGGATTACTAGTCTCAGTAGCAGCGGAGGGCTCAGTGCTGCAAGGGTTCATTCAGCTCTCTATTCTTCTCAGATGCTCCCAATTCAGGCTTCAATGTGTAAAGCCCTTTTGTAGAGAGGTCCTTCTGTGGGTGTGAGATATATTGTGGTCTGTAAAGAGCTTTGGGTTCCTTTTGAGACACTAAGAGACAATCTGTTAATTCCTTTACTTGCATTTGTGTGCATTTACTCACGCGCATAGACCCACTGTAGTTGAAGGCTTGCCAATACTAGTGTGGGATTTGCAGTTCCCAGCCCTTTGTGAAGGCCTTCAGGAGGCTGCGAAATGTTAAGCATTCTCACCAGTTCCGGAGAAAAATGACATTTTGTGGGATTACCAAAAGCAGGTGTTCTTCACTGCAAAATGTCTGTCTCTTTCCTTTGCTGCGGATCTATCTGTACTCAAGGGAGACAGCAAGACTGTCCCACACCACCACCGTTTCCGAGATGAACACTTCTAAGGTGAAAATCAGCAGTGTGCAGAGTTCCTAGGAGTTCTGTTGGATTAAGTGGTGGAAGCAGACAAAGAACTCCTTAGAAATGCCGTGGGTGACAATTGTCTGTGGTGGGTTCATTCATCCCGGGGTAGTACTGTATGTGGGAAGCGAGTGCTGGCTAACAATGCCCCAGCTGCTTTCCCAACCCACACGCTGATCATGTGTGGGTCCTCTTCAGCACAATAAAGAAGAGGGCTGCAGCATTAGTTGTCTTTCACTCCATTGAAAGTGGCTACAAAGCATTAAAGCCTGGCTGAGTGAGAAGGCTCACCGAAGGCAGTGTGAGGGTGTTCAGAGGCACAACTGTTTAAAGTAAGTGGTTGGACAGAGGAAGGGTATTTGCAGATTGTTCTCCATCCGAAAGGGCAGCATGAAAACTGTTACAGAATCAAACCCGTGTATGTGCCATGCTTGTTGAGAATGAGTGACTGAGAGGTTTATTTAATGCATAATTCAGTGGGTATGTTATTATTACCATTTTTATTTTCACTCCTTGTCCTTTGCAATTTTACAGATGCATTTTATTTAAAATTCCAGGAATTATTTATGCAATTTCTGTCGGAGGAACTCTTGAAGGCTTCCTACACCAGTGATCAACTGCCAGGGAATTTAGGCTTCTGCTCCTGGTTAAGCTGATTATGACAGAGTTGAATCCTCACACATGCCACAAAGAGCAGCATTTGATCGTACATACACACACACACAAACATATATATATACCTATATGTACCCAGACCCAGTCTCTGCAGCTGCTATGAAAACTCTCACTAAATTAAAATTCTTTGGAGCAGAAAGTGACCTTTCTTCTGTGTTTGGCAATGATATTGTATGTTTAGGGATATTTCACTGTAAATTATTATTCTGAATAGTGCCAACTTGCAGTGAAAATAGCATATTAATAATGAAAAAAAGCAGTAGTATGAAGATGGCATATGATCACATCCCCACTTTTCTTTGTTGTTTCTGGTCTGTAGTATTTTGTCTAAGACTGTAGGCTCTTCTCATGTAAGATTCACGTACTAGTTTCAGGGAATGGTTTGTACATGTGCTGCAATCTGAGGCTCACTGTGTGGGGATGATTTGATGAGCTTATCAGCTCCGATCACCTGCACAATGGTGCTGCCACACAAAGAGGCTTTCTCCCAAATTTACTTCATGGTTATTTTTCCTCCTTCTATACGGTGAGCTCTAAAAATAAGAATAAATAGAATTCCCAGTTTCCAAAGTCAAAGACAGCGCGAATTGATATTGCCCACCAAAATGCAGTGAAACTAAATCAATAACATCTGCAATAAGGCATAATGAAGACAAAATTATATCTCAGCTTTCCCGAACAGCTGCGAATCTATTTTTAATGATCCTCATTTTTGGCAGTCAGCTAAACAACTTTTAAAATGTCCTCGATAATGGATTGTTAAGTAGATCAGCAATGCAGAACACTGAAATGCCATTAATTGCAGCTTCTTCTGTGTGGTCTGTAGTACTTGGCACGAAAACACCCTCACTCTACAACTAGACTTGAAAACATATGCGGCACCCTAGGGTAGTTAGAAAAAAAGAAGTGACTTTAAATAGGTGACTTAAAGAATAATGCGGTGTGATTGCTACCACTGATTTGTATTTTTTTGAGGTAGGGTTTTTAGGGAAACTCTATCTGTTTTCACAGGCTTGCCCTATCATTCAGTGATACTGCTCTGTATGATGACAGCTTTGCACACTGATAACCCAGCTCCTGGGCTTGGCCTCTCAGGCTCTCAACGTAGCGTCTCGGTCTGAAAAGGCTGAAAGAGTCCGTTTTCTCCCAGCACTGATGGAGTTCATCGCAGCGAGATTCAACATGGCATTTTAAACCTCAGTGTGATAGTATTTTTTTAAAAATGGAGAGTGTACAGTGACAGTGGAGGTGGCGAGAGAGAGTGGTGGACTGAGAGGTGCATTTGGTTATTCTTTGTACTAAGTCACATAGGTCATGCTCATCTAGGGTGAACAATGTCTCCTGGCAAGGCAGAAAACAGGGGAAAAGGGCTTCCCGTGGGATCTGCTCGTGGTGATGCTATGCAATGTGAATCAATGAGGTTACTGTGGGGCTGTGATTATTACTCACCTCGCATGACGATTTGAACAATGCTAACCTCCCAATTTGCTGAGCTTTGCTCTTCCTTATACCTAGCAATGAAATTGAGTTCGTGTGTACCAGTTCTGTCTGGTACAAAATTAATCGCTATTGCTCTACGCACCTCATCCTGTTGCTCCACAATCTGCATGCTTCATCCCTAATGAACGTACAGTCCAGATATAGGTCTCCATGCTGCTCTTTGGAAGCCTTCAGGTGACTTCTCAAGACACGTGGTTTCTTCAGTCATCTCCATTCCCTGGGAAAGGCTGGTGGTGAGGGCTGACACTAGACCACACTGACGGCAGCGGGGTTGGTATGATGGTGCATGCACATTTCAGAACGAACACATAAATGGTCACCAGAACCATTCAACAGAACCTCACTTGCCTATATCTACTGGTGATCTGGTCCTCTGTTTTAAAATACTTGGTAAGTACTCAGACACTGGAAAAAGACACCCAACCCCAAACTTCTTTCACATACATTTGGGGCTGATCCTTATGGTATCCGTATTTACCCTTCCTCTCTGCTCAGTTGACCCAGCATCTCTCTTGAGGAATTTTAGCGCATCCCTTGCACTGGTGTGCTATTAAGCACTTTTGTGTTGATGTCAGTTCCACATACAGTTGACTATAGTGGGATTCTGGTCTTCTTACTTCCCTTGGATGAATGGTGTTTGGTTTCAGATTGTTAAAGCCAAAAAACCTGGTCATCTACTTGTACTTGCAGTGTGCTGCCTTTTCGCCCGAGAATGAGTCTGATCCTGATTTTCATCAGTTTCCAGTTCCTGCTTGACACTGCTCCAGCGTCATTCTGCTCGCATTTTGAGAAGAGCATTTCGTGGCACAGGGAGTGCAGTGCTCCTGAAATGGCTCCTCAGTGGAAAAAGTACTGCATGTTTGTCTTCCATGTTTATCTTAAAAATCACAGCAGTATAAAAATACTCTTTGTAGGGTGGGAGAGAACATTAATCTCTGCAGCCTGTTACTCTTGAATCCTTAATGCCTTTGTCTCCTCTATCTCTAGGTATCTAAGAGCTCTATTTGTATATTTGGAAAGCAGTTGCTATGGTCTGAGTTGATGCAGCAGGTTAAGGAGAGACCACACAGTGCTGTGTTACGAGGTTTTTACTTTTGCTCTTGTTAAATGCAAGTTTTCCACTCTTTGTCTAAGCAAAACTAGCATAAGCATGTATAGCTGTTGTTTCTGAGTGGCAAAACACCATAGGCTCCCGCAGATGGGATATTTTTAATAGGCATTTAACAACCGATCTGATTACACAGCGATTGAGCCCTTCTGTCTTCCTCAGTCATTCCTTCAGGAGGACTAGATGGCATTATTTGTTTGTTCTGCGGAGTACACAAATGCTCTTCCATGGCCCCCAACCCACCCCCATGTCAGTCTGAATCCCAGTTTGCTTTTGCGTTTTGTTTTTCTATTTACCAGCAGCAGGTTCCTCTGCAAACCTTTCACTGCGTCTCTCCATTTCACGATGAGTAAACATGATGCTGCCATTTTTGATAACTTCAGTCCTTTTATGGGAAATTAAAAACATGCCTTGAAATTCCTACACAAACATGCAACCATCTAACTGGAAGGAGAGCATGTTACGTGTCAGGAGAATAACTGGATTATTTGGAAGGAGAGGAAAACTAAACTGTTTAAAGACATCAGGCTGCATATATGATCTCTCACAGAGGAGCATTACAAGGTATAGTCCATGAATCAGAGGAGCATCCCATCGGCACTGGGGAATTTTAATGAAGTGAATGAAATTCTCATCATGTCCAAACCAGAAATTAACATGCATCACTTTTTTCTTCCCATGGCTCTTAACTGCCAGCTTCAGCTATTTTGAAATATTTGGGGCCAAAGCAGGAGCAAATCTCTAGAGGGAAGAAAGCTATTAACATCGCCAATAGTTCACAACACAGCTTTGTTTCTTGAAAGGCACGGACACGGCAGGAGGCGCTTCGTGCGGCTACACGATGGCTGCGCGACTTTGAAATAATGGCCCCTGGGGCCCTGAGCCTACAAGCCATTTCTCATGCGACCGAGAGACCCCTGGGTTGTGTCAGAGCTCCTGGCGAGAGGCAGGGCTGGCCGGGCACCGTCCCCATCCCCGGCACTGAGGGCCACTGGGGTCCATACAAAGCTTCAGCGACCCAACCAGCATTCGGACCAGGCTGAGAAAAAGCATTTTACTAGATGGGCTACACAGTCCAAGTGACTTTTTACTCATGGCTAGGCTTGCGGTCATGCTATCTGATGAAGAAACGTGGTCCTTTGGGGTTTTTTTTGACAAAATGGTCTCAAACAGACACTTCCCTGCTCCACCAGTGCAGCTGAGAAGAGACAGGTTTTAGTGAAATACAACATCACATGAATATAAAGAAAGGGTGGATAAAAAAAGGACTCTTTCATTTAGTTCTTGTTCCAAAATTTCCTACCCATCTTATGAACAAATCTGAGGTGATATAGTACCGGCATAGTTAGCTATTTAATATCAAAATTTGCTGTTCAAAATCTGTGACTGGCAAACTGTCTCCAATAGTGCACGTACTCTACTTCGACACACCAGAGCAGTTGATTTCCTTAGTGCAGATAGTTATAAGGGGCACAATTTATGTGTATACCATATTTGTATGTTAACTGCTGTGAGTTCCGCCCCAGATTTGCCTTTATAAGCAAAACGTCATCAGGTCAAAATTAACAACAATAATATACTGCTCATTGCAAGTTGGTAAATAAAGAGGAGCCAGACGTATGACATGGCCATTGCACGTGGAAATTGGTAAGTAAATAGTTCACAAAAAACATCTGAAGAGGTTTTGTGCAAGAATATATATGGAATTGTAGGATCATAATGTTCTGTGTGGAAAATGGCTTCCTTTGTGTATTTCTATGTCATGCCCTTATACAGAGGAGGCTTGGCACACTTGCCTTAGTTCCTGTGCCCTATCAAATGCTATAAGCTCATAAATTACTTTTCCTCACCTGAAATTAAAAAACAAAAACAACAAAAGCCCAAACAAGGTCTATTTTAATTTTAGGCTTTATTTTAGCTTACAAGTCAATTCAGGCTCTACACCTGCTCTTCAGCCTGGCTTCTAATTTTGGTTATTCCATATAATTATTTCCTTCAATTTTTAAATATCTCCTTTTTCTGCATGAGAGACCCACATAATCAGTAAGGGAAACTGACTGAATATATGGGCGAGAGAAAATGATTAGAGGCAAAGTGGTGTCAAGTTAACACGTGGTGCAAGCGGAATAACAGAAACCCATTGTTCAGCTGTAGTAGGAATATGATTGTATGCGGTAAGCTACAAATTTCCACCCTGTTCAGGAAAAACGTGGTTTTTAAATCTAAGTGTTGCTTTTAATTTAGTATACTCAAAATTTGCCGTGCAGGAAAGTAAGCCAACCTTTGATTTAACTGTGTTTACCTATAATCCTAATAAAAAAATCAGGTACTTGTGTTTTACTTTGATTGCAGAGTCTGTGTTGGCAAACAAGACATATTTGGCCTTTTGTGGTGGTTTAATTTAGGACAACCACTGAGATTTCACGTCAAAATAACATGCTAGTAACATGTCATCAAAACACCTGGTGTGGTTGGAACAGCCATGTAATCAAACACTTCATGATTTAAAACAAAATTTAAATAAAATAATTGCTGCTTAATACTGCCAAGAGGAAGGTTAAATGTGATCTACCTAAAAGCTTGTGTGTTGTTAAATAAGAATAATAATTAAAAAACAGTCCAGGATATCTGTATTCCTTCATGTTTCTACTGGTAACCCTGTGGTTAAGTCAAGTAATGATTGATTTTGAGAGAATTATAGCTATTATAAACTGTAATCAGCAGAGGATGAGAATAATTACGCAGAGAAAGGGGAAAAAAGCTGAAACATGGCTGAGCAATATTCTGATTGATGGCAAAGTCATTTCCTGGCTGTTAATGACTGATTTTTCAACAGTCAGCACAAGCACTAACCCTGTGGGGGAAAAGGGAAAGGAATGGTCGTGTTATACAAAAACTACTGTCCTCGACTTATCGTTTTCATCAGGAATGGGTGAACAGGCTTGGAAAAAAACAGCTGACTGTCATTCAGGACCATCTCTGTGTGACAAGACTGCAGCTTGGGGTGAGTGTGTTTGGAAGGGCTGTGAGTTGTGCTCTTGGTTTGCCCTGGAAGTGCCCAATGAGCCTTCATCCCCTGCGAGCTCCTGCATCCCCAAACCACGCTGAAGCACCCTGGGGAGGGACATTTTTGTGATATTACAGGGCACAAGCAGAACAGAATGGCACATACGACAGAAATCCTGTCCCAGTGAGACATTCAGATGGTCTATCTGATCTGAAAAGTTTTCTGTTAATGAAAGCTCGGTTGATCCATGAGTTGTCTTTGGCATTTTGGTATTCTCAGATGAAGCGAGTACCAGGTCTCTCCAGCTTCAGACTGGTCAGATGTTACCCCTCGTGTCCTGTCTGCGAGCTTCCCTCCTTGATAGCTTACATCTGCTCTCCTCCCCTCCTCAGACCTCTCTTGTTTTGCTCTCAGGAGAAAGGCATGTCCCCTCCAGAAAGGCTAATTACCTGCCCCTCGCCACATTTCCGCGTGCGTGCACATGTGCTGGCGATATGCAGACAGGCCACAGTGAGCGAGCACCGTGGGGGGTGGGATGCTGAGCAAAAAAACCAATCGCTCTGATCTTACACGAGTCTCTGAAGGAATGTCTGATGGGGATGCATGTGCGTTTTCAAGTCCTAAAATAATTTTAATTTCTATTTTATGCTACATGTGGTCACGGAGTGGACAAGCCTACAGAACAGTGGGCTCCGGTTGACAGCCGTGTGCTCTCTGAACTGTGACACTTCCAAAAAAGAGACTAATTTATCTTATCAGCCGCAACCATAAAATAGGGTAAGGGATGGAAATAGATTAGAACCCATAAAACTGAGGGAAGCAAGACAGCTGCCATCCAGGAAGGGACAGACACTGCCCTGCGGGGTCCTGCTGACTTTGAAGAAACTCGTGGATCGTTTACTGCTGGCTCCATGAAGTGTCTTCTGTCATGGGAACTCTCCCATCAAGTTTGAGCATCCAGAGAAGTTCCAGAAACATGCTTTTTCAGTCCCCCCCTTGCTCTCTTAGTGCAAAGATGGTGTAGGTACTGGATTTTGAGAGCCAGCTGTACACCAAAGTGCACTGCTTGCCTGCAAACCTGCTCCAAATGCTTCTATAGGCAGTTTTCCATCTGCCCAAGAAATTATGCCTACATAATGCTTGGCACTTTCTGGCGGATTTTGAAGTGCCACGGAAAAACTTGGGTGGTGGATTTTCAATTACTTGCAAAAATCCAAATTATCCAGAGCTTATAGTTCTGATTCGAAACTGTGTAATACCAGCTTGATGTGAGTGCTGTCTTGCTGATTTTAGTGGAGTTATACCAGTCAGTGAACACAGATGGAGTGAAGAATGCAGTTAGCAGCTGTATCTCCTCCCAACAGCAGGTCAAACGCATCTCAGCAGCCAAAAGTACCAGAAAAGAAGGGAGATCAGCAGAATAAATGTTAGAAACATAAAGTGTCTGTAATTCAGACTTGATAGCATTGGGATTCTTCATTAGGGACAGTAAAAGAGACAAATAAACAGAGAGAGGGAGAAAGATGAACTACTTACAACCAGTGTATACAGTGGAGTAATAAATCCTTCTACTGACTCATTCGGAGGCTCAGTGAAGAGGTTGCTGCTTTCCTCTTCTTTACTCCTCAGGCAGTCCTCTGAAATCTCCACTCTGCCACAGGACCTTACCGAACATTCTCCAAAGACCAGACAGAAGATCCTCTGTTTTCCTCCAAGCCAATTTACTAGTAACTTAAATCTCTGTTTAACAAACTCTCCTCTTTGGAGATGCTGGCAAAGATTTGGATGAATGTGGTGGGATGCAGAACTCCTTTCCTTTTTTTTTTTTTTTTTCCTTGGGCTCATTTTGTGGATATGATCTCAGGGTAAAATACTGAGCAATGTGTGGGTCACAGACAGCTTATTGAACCCTGTGCTTTTAATACTCTTTTTCAGTAGGCAGGAGGAAGCATGCGGGCTAGGATTAGTGCGAAGCAGTTTGCCTCCTGGGTATATATTGGTCCAGACATTTTCTTTCCTAGTGTGAAGTACATTTGCAGCAAGTGTTGCCTGAGATACTTTGAGGGAATCATGCCTAACTAGAAGCACATGGATAGTCCAATTGGTTTCGGTTACTGTATTTAGTAAGGAGCATGTACTAAATTTCTTGCTGAACCTGAGGAGTCAGCAGGGGTGCAAGGTGCCAGGATGACACTGCTGTAGATTGCAATTTTCTGGTTACAGGGAACAGAGCTGGATTCACCTGGGCTCTCACTGTGTCCCCTCACTCCATGTGACCTGGGCACAGCCATTTCTCGTTGGCATTTCCATGTCCCACCGGTGAAATGAGTATGCTGATACGATCTGTCCCTCATGCACCCGGGTACCTGCAATTAGACTGAGATGTCTAAAACCGTCGTGCTTTTCAGCCCTTCATGATCAGCGATGCCTCTCAAGGTTTCCCTCTCGTGCCCCTGGTGGGACATGAGGACCCCGTCCCAGCATCGTGTTCCCACTCACACCTCTGGTGTGAGGACACTGTGGACCAGGGAGCAGAGCCACAGCTGAGGAGGCTCAGGGAGGGTGAAGTGGGAAGAGGAATAAGGTTCTGGTGTCACTGTGGAGTGACACTGCTGTAAGCCTGCTGCCATTCAGTGAAGGCCTTGGGAGAGCTGACAACTACCACGGCAGATGCTGACAGGCAGCGATTTCCACCAGGCCCTCTGCCTCAGCCGGAGTCTTAGTCATAATCCATTCTCTGGTTTTGGCCTGGACTAGCCACCTTCCCCAGGTCATACCCCTCATCTCATTTCCAGGAGATGGCCAGCAAGACATCTCCCTCTCTCCTCCAGCCACCTTCAGTCCCTGGATTAACAGATGGGCTTCTTGGGACTGACAGGTCTCACTGGATCTGGAAACATGGTTTTTTCAGTCCACTTGGAAAGCCATATGCCTACTCAGACATCCGTCCAAGGACACAGGAACCTGAGTTTAGACCTCTTCTTTCCCCCTTCCTGCTTTGAAAATGATGTCTCCATGTTGGGAAAGTTTTAGGTAAGCTTTGGGTGGAAAATGTTTTACAAACCAGCCCCATGGCCTGCTTCCAGCCAAAGATGCCTCTGGAAGCCAGAAGGTAGCTGATTCTGCCAGCAAAGCTGCCAGGCATTGCCAGCTACCATGATGTTTTGTTATCCGGCCACTTCTTGACCGAAAACTGGATCAAGACCCATGCACAAAAGATGTATCTCTTTCCTGGGAAAGGGCAGCTTAGTACTTGCATATCAAGTACAAGAACAGCAAAGCTTGCTGAGTTTTGTTTTCCTTTTTTCCTTTGTGAGTCATGGTTCCAACAATCTGAAACATAACAACACCGATGGCCAGATCAACAAACAGGCCAGCAGAAGGCCATGCGGAGCCGGGGTGGACCGACAGCCAAATGCCCTTTCCTGAGCAAATGCAGCTAGTGAAACTTTGTCGCCCAACTTCTTCGGATGCCAAATGTATTCACTGAGTAAATGAGGCAGCTGGGTTGTTCCTTTTCAGGAAATGGCACAGGAAAAAGACTCCTGCAGTAGGTGACAGGCAGAGAAGCTGTCACGGGTGAACGAACTGCAGCTCTGTGCCGAAGCCCAGCTTGCCAGAGATGTAACTTCACCCCATGCATTCCACTACTGCTTGGATGTTCCTCCAGCTTGACCTGCTCTTCTCTTGCTCTCTGAGCAAGTTTCTTGCCAAGGTTTTCTCAAGAGTGCTCTCAGACAACAAACAGCAGTTTGTTCTCTTACACAGGGGCTTTTTCACCCCTAAAAAGCCTTTTATGTCACGAGTGCAGCTTCCCACTGGCACCGCACTTCAAGAACAGACACGGAAAAATGAAGTCAGGAGATAACACATAGTGCAGTATAATGAGGGCACCAGCATGGAGACATTTTTGCATTTTTTTTAAAAGTGCCAAATAAATTTTGCTCAATAAAAGTGACAAGAAACCAATTTTAAAGAGAAGGGAAGAAAGTTTCAGCATGAGTCACTGCTATATACGTTCTGAAAACCACAATAAAAATAAGCAGCTCCCCCAAAGCTGTGTCCTCTTGCCAGTGCACAGCTTAGTAAGTAGCCTACAGTGCAAGGCTGGGAGAGAAGTTACCCAATTTTTGTTTAGCAAGAGCACTAACGCAGCAGACAGGGTACTGATGCCAACTACAGGGCTGGTGGAATCATGAGCACCTATCCCATCCCATCCCATCCCATCCCATCCCATCCCATCCTTCTGCCGTACTGGGAATTTGATGTCTCATCTGCTGTGATGAGAGGTCAAGATTTTAGCTTACAATTTTCTCATGATCTAGAATGTCTCACAGGAACCAGCCCAGCTTTGCCTGATTGCCCACAAGAAATGTGCGCAAGCCCAGCAACAATTCATGAATCCAAAGGAAGCCCCAGTGAGTGCCCTGCTCACAGAATTCCACTTCACCTTTAAGCCCTCTTTCACCAGCAATCATGAAAAGAAGCTTGGTTCTGCTGTATTAAGGTATCTGGAGAATTTGCTGCTGCTCAGATCCTTTAGTTGCAGAGAAGGGGAGTCAGAGTGCCCTGTTTGCAGTTTTAATTTTGGATGGCCAATGGCAGGATTGTTACACAAATATTTCTTACAAGTATGTTTGCACAATGAAAGCATCTAATATGGCCAAAAGAAGCAGGGATACTGGGGAAACTGCTCCTTAGTACAGCTTTGTACTTCTTTATTTTTCATGTTGAAGTGACAAAACACATAACAAGTTACATCTGACTTGGTGAAATTTTACATGTACAAGAGTTGGCTGGAAAATGCACTTTATCTGAACTTTGTGGCCAATGGCCAAGTTAAATAAACCCAATTAATATTAATTTCCCTTACCCCTTCCATTCCTTCCTGGTAAATAGAACCACCTCTGGGATTTCTAATGGTAAGTTACCCTTGCAGCGTCTGGTTTAACTTGGCTACTATATCGACAAGATGTTTTTCCACTTTGAGTCTTTTTTCTCTTTCTTTTTAAACTTATAAAACTTCAGAATCCTCACTGCATCCCTATAACTTTTATTTTGTAAGAGTATTTTGGTCTCTTTTAGTTCATGCTTAGGCATAAAAGCAATATAATCTAGCTTGTGGGATGTGACTTAAATTGTAAATATTTGTTATGTTTAAGAGCCTTGAGGTGGTGTGTGACTTGAAAGGATATGAAGATATTTAGCAAATAAATCTGTGTTTTAAAGTAGAAAGAATAATTTATTCCCCATACAACATAAAAAACGAAGCCATGTTACAGCCACGTCTCAGCATTAGCTCTGGTACCTTCCAAGAGTGTTCTTACCAAATTCTAACTTTAGGGTTTTTTATGAAAATTTGTTTTCTAGGATGGGTGCTATGAATATGGGCTGGAGTTTGTATTGATTATATTCAGTGTGAGGTTCGTTACCAAAATAGTTGAGCAAACAGTCACAGATGTGAACTTCCTGCGCTGTTCCCCCTGTTTTTCTCATAGAAACATTGTACCCTGAGACTCCAGACTCTCTTTTGTCTCTGTGCACTGGGAACAGAACCTGACTTGCCTGATTTGGAAAGCAGCTTGTGTGTTAGCAAATGTGCTTTCAGGATGGAGTTGGCATTTTAGTAACATAGATCAGGTTTATTCAGCCGTCTCTTCAGGTCTGGCTGACGTTGGGAGCCATGGGGTTTCCAATGCCTACAACATTCATCTCTGGGGCCAGTTTGTCAAGGCAAATCACTTTGTTACCATAGCTGGGACCAGGGGACAATGTGCAAGAGAATATTCTTGATGTTAACTCAAGATGTTAATGAAACATTCTTGATGTTAATGAAAAAAAAAAGGAAGATGAAGGGGCGAAGCTGAAAGAGAGAGGAGAGGGGAGAAACTCATTTAGAAACCTCTCAACCTTGTTGGTTCGCGTGACCTGTGGAGCTGGGACATACAGATGTGCTGTGACCAGCATGTGCCAGTACTTAGGCGATGTGCTCTGAATAAACTTAGTTTCCATTGGAACACAGGAATTGTTGCAAGGTCACACCGGAGTCTGCCCTGTCTGGTGGTCTGCCTCTGAGCCACGCGTGAGGACAGGGCAGACAAACCGTAGTCCTCTGGAGAGCACTGCCCAGCACCCCACAGTCTGCACAGACCTCTGGCTGTAGACAAGATGAAACTTTTGTTTTTCCCCTGTAGCTACTTTTTCTAGACTGTTAGTTCATGGAAATGGCATATACTAGAGTTGGGTCTCATCAGAGTTTTCTTCTCAAGGGAAGACACTGGTGACTTTGTTTAGCCTTGCTGTAAGTGCTTGAAATAACAAACCCATCGAAGCCACAAACCCTCTTCATGTGCCAGAGCCCTGTGGTAAAATGTCTGCAGAGCTTTAAAAATGCAACACAGAAAATGGAAAGCTTCTGCCACATATCGAGCATTCCCTCAAGCCATTGACTGTTTCGGATCAAGTTAGAGATACATTTCATGCATAAGAGGGAGAACTACATTGCTATAGAGGATGACTGCATTTTCCACTGAGGGAATTTATGCTTTACTGTGACATGAAACCCTTTTGCAAACCACCTCGTCCAAACACGGAAGGGCTTTTTTGCAGAAGGACAGAGCATCTGCAGAAGCTGCCAAGAATTAATGTGCCTTTGCCTCAAGTCAAAGAGTAATGTATTGACTCTCAATGTGATTAGGATGGACTTTTGCCCAGAAGAGGAAAATTGGTTCTGAATTAAAATTGCTCTTCAGAAGTGTCTCTTTGTTAATGATATTATTATTATTATTTTATTTTAATGTAATTAGGGTTATGTTCTTAAATCATAATTGTCGTCGTTATACTTTCCTTAAGTCAGCATAGCATTACATTTAGTGATCTTAGTAATGACGCAAAAGAGTTGTGAATCTCACCTGCCACGGGTAGTGCCTTCTGTTTCTACATAATTTGGTTGTGCTTGGAACAGAAATTGTCCTTGAGGTGCCTCAGAAATATACTGTCTTGATCATAATAATTACCTGAGACTGAAAAGCCATCTGGTTAAAATCATGTCTTCTTACGTGCTTTATGTACCTTCTTTAAAACATATTCTTCCTTCCCCCCTGAAAAATTAGAACAACTGGCATGTTTAAGCATTTTTCTGGTCATACAATTTAACAAATTGTTTTTTAATTGCTGCACTGAGCAATGAACTATTTGAATCGAGCCTGTGGTGACCATTTTCATGCAGCGTTGGGATGTTGGCTAATGAATCTCTGTTCCAAGGACCTTGGGAGCCAGGGAAGAGCCCACCAGACAGGCCCAGAGGGTACACTGCTAGGTGTGTTTTAATGCCTTGAGAGAGAGCAGCATAGCAGGATGCTGTGGAAAAGCTGACCTTCCTTTCTTGAGAAATAAGGATACCAGAAGTGATAAAAGAAAAAACTCTCTGTGTCCCCCCTCCCTCTCTAGTAATATAGTAATGCCCCAAGGAACAGCCTAGTCTTCAATTTAATTTCAGTCACTCATGCATTTTTTACCCATGACATCTCCCTGAAGTGATTAGAAAATTATAACTGGGTTGTGAACTCAAGCAGAAGCTTATGGACTTTTCACTGTGTCATAAGGAACAAGAAATGAGGTGACATGTCGTCATTCAACAGGTCTCCCGGTGGGCATTTGTGTCCCATGCTGCACTCTGGATAGTCATCTTTCAAGCCATTCCACAGCAGATCAAGGGGAAAGGAGACTACAGCTGGCATGTGAGAGCTAATTTGGATGGGGAGGTGAGTAAAGGGATGACACATTTGTGTGATGAGACCAGTGAGGTGCCATAGCAGCCCAAGGAAACACAGATCAATGATGAGTTGACCTGCAATGGAACCAGCTTTGGTATAAATCCACCATTACCCCCCTTTTCAAAAAATATGCCCATTAGACTTGTTCCAAAGTAAAAGAAAAGAAAAAAAAAAAAAAAGCCTTTTTAATTTTTCCAGAGGAAAAAGGTTAGGAAAACATCAGAATTGCCACACTTTTGTGCTGTGATAACGTCTGTGCTTCTCACAACGGGCTTGGAGATAAGCTTTCCGAGTGTGGCACTGCCAGCAGAGGATGACTCTAGCCAGGTTGAGAAATGCCTGGTCAGGTTTCTATCATTACTCATGGTCTTGTAAATATGCTTAATTTCTGTTTTAGCAGAGTCTATCTTCTAGCAGAAACACAGAGATTTGTGCATTTATCCTCCACAGAAGTCATAATGCTTCTGGAGTTTACAGACAGGCGTTACAAATACCTCCCTCCAAGCCTCACTCACTGTGAAGTTCAGTGTCATCTGGCAGCAGAAGACATTAATCATTACAGAGAAGGGCAGGCTAATGTTTCTAAGCCAGACGGGCTTGTATCTGCTTCCCAAATAGCTTACCCTAACAGTTCTTTTTATTGAGATTGATTCCCCATATTTTGCTAGTTTGGGGATATAGTCCATTTATATTTATCTTGTACTGTAAAGCTAATAATTGACATTGTTATTGTAGTTATTTTATGAGCCAATTTCTTAGTACCCGAGGGTGTTTTTATTACTCCCCTTTTGGCCTTTCCTTTAGAGTACTGAAAGTATATGGGGTGGGGGGAGAAGTGTTGTGCACACTTTGTAAAGAAATTCATTGGCTGATTAGTATTATTTCTTTGTTTATAACACTCTTGTGTTTTCTGTTACTCCAATTCTGGCTAGAAAGCTACACATTCACACAAGTTGGAGGATAGCCTGAAGGCCGCTCAAATTTAATTTCATGCTCTCCATCGCCCCTGTACGAAATAGAGAATAGTCAAAATGCCCTGTCCCACTGATACTTGATGACAGAGACCTTACACAGAGGGTTATAAGGGGGCAAGGTTGGCCATTGCACCCACTCTCATCCTGCAAAGGAAAGTTCCCATGCTGCAAATATTTCCCTGAGAAAAGTTACTCCCAGTGGAGCGAAGCAAATATGACAATGGAGAACTGGGTGAGGAAGGATTAGATGATACTCTTACTATTTGCATTCAGTTTAGCATCACTTAATGCCTGCAAAACATGACAACCATGATTTTAGTGTGATAATGAGCTATCAGGGAACTTCATGGCTTTTCTGTGAGGCTGAATCTTGCATACATACATACATATGAGCATTTTAACCTTCAACGTCTTACGGAAGATGACTTATTTACAGAAGGAAATTTTCATCCAGAAAATCCTTCACTGACAATGAGACAAAATGGCATAAAGTTGGTCTCTCATTTCGGTTTTGACTGTGAATCTGTGGGTTGATGGCATCCATACTTCTAGGATTACTCTGAAGTTGGCTTAAAACACATGATCCAGAGGAGGCTGACACATACCTTCATTATTGCCAATTAGTGCAGGATAGTATGAAAGATGAGTCATTTGCTTGGGCCCTGAGGCTTCTCCAGCAAGTGGATTGATGGTGCTAGTCAGAAGAGACCCCAGATTTCAGGGCCAGGAGGGGCCACTAGATCACTGAATCTGACTTCTTGAATAACACAGGCCATAACTTTCGCTCTGTTACTTGTATCTTCATAATATCTCCCTTCTCACAGATGGATGATTAGGCAAGAAGATGGAATAACAAAGGGAAGCAGATATAAGGTCCTCTAATGTCAGCCCCAAAGCCCAGTGGAGCAGCACATCTGGTAAGTCTATCTAGGTGTCTTTAATTCTCAAACAGACACTGTGAGTCTGGGTCGAAAATGGCCTGTCTGGAGAGTATTGAAACCCTGTCAATGCTGAAGTGTCAATACAGCTGTCAGCATTTGCCTTTTGGAGGCAACCTTTTGGGTGTGAAATTGTCCCTAGCCTGGAAACAGGACCTGGGAGAAGATTCCCTCTGTAGCCTGTGGTAATTTAGGGGACCTGTATATATCCCATGAGTGGATTCTCACTGCTATTTATATCAGTTTCATTTCCTGAGAATAATACTTTTATGGTTCCTTATATTTTGTGGTGTTTAAGACAAACAGTGAGTGTCACAGATGTCCTTCATAGTACCATATCTCAGTCTCTTGAATGGCCATGGCTGTCTGAGGGGTAGCACTGTAAACCAGAATGTCCCCAAGAATGGAGCTGGGAAACCAACCTTCAGCTACGGAAGACGTGTTGGGCTGTTGGTGGCTGATCCAAACTCTTACGTTATTCAGACAAAGGATTAGAGAGTTAAGGAGTGAGCCTCATAGCTCTCTAGAGACACTTTAAGCCTACATGGACCGAAGAGGAACTGATGGACTTGTGGATCCAGTCTGATGTCGAGTAGAGGAGGTTGATCAGATTGGAGATTTTCTTTTTCATCTCATGATGAAGCTCCATCCTTACTGGGAAACTTTGACTCTGTTATTCTTTCCAGGAAAGGATTGCCTTTGATCAGATTTCATCTGGAGTCATTAATTCCTTTGATAAAGTCACAAAAGACAACTAACTTCATTTTTAAACATGACTATTTCTTTCCTTAACATGTTTGTATTTTGCAGTTTATACATTTCCGCCAAGTAATATTTCTTAGACAAGAGCCTAAAACTGGCTTTAATGAGAGCTACGAGGCACTTCTTGAAGTGAAAAAATAAGTATTTTCCTTCAGATCTAATTTGGGTACTGGGAAAGTATTTTTCTCCTCATGTGATTTTAAATTACTAAATTTCGTCAGTGGTTTTAAATTACTCTGCAATAAACAATACATACTGTCTATGTATGGCCTAAAAGGAGGCCTTCTATTCTCATTCTTAAAATCTGGATTCTCAATTATTTTGAAAGATATCAGTAAGAAGAAATAAATGTTTCAGAGTATCTGAGTCAGAACATCCTGATGGGAGTTGCCCATCTTTCAGTGGACAAATTTTCTCACCTGTCATTCAGGCCCAGGCTATAAATGCAAGGTGATATAATGGCATACTGTCCAGGGGAATCACACTCACTCTTTCGTTTTCTATCTTGCAATAAAATCACTAAGTTTTTCCCTGTGGGTTTTGTTGTGCCAAGGCAACCACTCCACCATCGTGTGACGAGAGGGGGACATTGTGAGCTCAGCTAATTTGCCGAAGCACAGATGCCCAGGACCATTTGAAATGGCCGGTGGTAAACGGGATGTCCGCACAGGGCTGGCAGATACAGCAAAAGACCTGTGGGAGACCCGGGATCTTCTTGAGGATAGGTTGGATACCCTGGCATGTTGCAAATGAAACAAGTAGCCTGTATTTATGCAATGAATTCAACCCACTTTGTATAAAACCTAAAGCTATCCCCTTCCCCTGTCTAGACACTTGTCCACAGTCCCATGAGCCCGGAGAGCGCCTTGAAAATGAAGAAGACCACAACACCAGAGTTCATCAGCTCCACCTCATGACGGGATTTTTAACATCCGGACCTATAACTGCAAGTGACTAGTGACAAGGAGACAACGGCTAAGCATAATATCAACATTTTGTTAACCGTGTTTGCAAAAGCAACCATCCCCCTTCACCCCTTGCCCTCACCGCTGGAGCAGGAACTCCCCGGCGGCTGCAGCAGCCTGCACGGAGCAGGGAAATGGTCTCACCATGGGGGGAGAGCGGCATCAGCCTCCTCCGCCCCCCGAGCTCCCCGAGGGCAACACAGGGCCAGGCATGGCCTCTCGGGCTCCCACTGCTCATGCGGTTGCTGCTGCTCTTGCCGAAGCAGCGGGTGCAGACATGGCTTGGGAAGTGCTGAGGTCTGCAAATTCCTCCCTCCTGCCCCGACGTTCCCTGTTTATGTTTTCACTGATCGGTGTTGATGGTCACACAATATCTGTGCTGTTTCCGAGCTGAGGGTTTTCTCCTGTTGGTGTAACTGCGTGCAGGAAGTGTGATGCTTGGATGGGGCAACCCATACGACACTCGCCCATAGCCACCGAGCTGTTATCGTTTGGGGTTGCCCCAGCACCATGTCATTCCAGCATGCAAAGTCACTTGCAGGGCCACGTATTCAAAAATCTCGTGTCTAGTTCTGCATTGAGAGAGGTGTTTGGATGGTAAGAATCTGCTGTCTGTCCAGACACACAAATTTGTCTCTCTATTTGCAGTCTGCAATGCATGTGCATGGAAATGCACAGTTCAGTATGTGTATTTTTACAGAAACTTTTTTTTGTGTTAACATCCTCACAGGACCATAAGAAATCACTTGTCCTGCAGAGGGGAATTTCTCAAACTTCAGTCTAGCCTATCCATGGCCATGGCAAGAACAGCCATCTCAGAAGATGAGATGTTGATGCAGGATGCTGTTGATTTCTCAGTCAGCTGGAGGTCTAACCTGCAAAACCCGGTGCCAGAAGAGACATTCCTGCCTTGGCACCAACTGGTCAGACAGGAGAGGATGCGGCCATTGTAGGGAGGAGGCCTTGAGGCTGTTTAACTGCTGCACACCATGGTGGAGCCCGCTGGCTTGTGCTCTTTACCTTTCCTTTCTCCTAGATGGAGCACGCACACACGTGTGAGTACAGGTGCACACTTGCTGGGTAATATTAGGGGATAATGAATAAAATAAACCAGTATACAATAGGAATAATAGGAAAGTATTAATGCTTGCTAGTATTGTCCTTGACTTTCTTTAGTTTAAGTTCACACTTTCACCTTCTCCAGTCAGCCAAATCGTTGCGGTAATTAATATATTGAAAAAACATTTGGGTTTGATGTAATGCTGTGATTTTAGCCTTAATGCATAGTCTTGGCTTATCTAACTACTTGTCTGGGGTCTTGTGACTCTCTGTAGCAGATTGATGCCTCTTCAAAGCCATCTGGAAGAAGATCTACCCACTCTTTTTTTCCCTGCTCTTTTAATTGGAACTGCTGGCTGGCCCTGTGTATCAGAGCAGTACAAAGGCTGAGAAAACAGAGAGGTCTTACACTAAGCCATTCGAAAGGGCAGCAGGAGACGTCATCCATTTTGTGTATAGATATGTTTAGATAGATGTGGTAAGCCATGAGAAGTGGATGCCTTGACAGGTTACTTTTCAAAGACTGCTGATTTGCAGTGACCTCTGACTGCTCTCAAAACAGCTGAATTCTGCAGACTCTGGTAATCTGAGATAGAAACTGTTTTGAAGTCGGCTGGGTGTAAAGAGTCTATTGCTGCCCTGGGTGTCTGAGTATCACAAGGAGAAGAAGAGCAGGGGAAAAAAGGGTGCTGTAGCTGGAAAATCCCTTGTCTGCTTTTGTATGGGACAACTTGCTCTGTTTGCAGGACAGCACCTGGGTGAAAACGACACACCTGTATGCTCAGATGTTGTCTATTCCTCTAAGCCAGCCATTGTCTCCGGGATGTGTGTAAAAACTCCCTGTTCCCCACTGCATGATGCTTCCCTGTTCTGTGGGAGTCTCATATAAATGTATTTTAAATGCACAGCCTGTTATATACCGTGTTGTAGTCGCGGTTCTTTAAAATGTGGACTGTGTAGGGAGAGGTAGGAACAGCACCCTTTTCGTTTAAACTAACTTACTGGTTAAAATAATCAAGTGAGCGTAATCCTTTCCAACCTGTACTGGAAGTCTGTTACCTTCCTGTCAGACATGTAGAAGCTCTTGTAAGCCTGAAAGTTTTCTTGGCTTTGTTTGGTTTTGCTTTCAATGTTAACGTATGGTTTAATAAAAGATATTCCCCCTTCTAATAAAGTTTGCCTCTGTTCTGGGTTACCATGTATTTATACCATGTATGTATAGGGCTGCATGATGCTGAGAACACCTGGAAAGGACCTGCTTCTGCCTCTCTGACCAGTCTCCTCAGTGGCCATCCCAGTTCATCCTCCAGCACAGACAGGGAGCGTGGACACAACCCCTGTCTGTCTTTGGGTGCACGCTTGTGGGAGGGTAGATTTAGATTAGTTATCAGGAAGAAATTTTTTGCTATGAGGGTGGTGAGACCCTGGAGCAGGTTGCCCAGGGAAATTGTGGATGCCCCATCCTGTGCTTTCTACGCACAGGTAGTATTTTTTCGAGATCAATCCACGTAAATGAGACAAATGTAATGTATGTATTATGTATGTATGCCCCTTCCCTGGAGGTGTTCAAGGCCAGGCTGGATGGGGCTTTGAGCAACCTGGTCTAGTGGGAGGTGTCCCTGCCCATGGCAGGGGGGGTTGGAACTAGATGATCTTCAAGGTCCCTTTCAACCCAAACCATTCTGTGATTCTGTGATTCTGTGATCCCCATTGCCCTCTCCCCCTGACATGCACATCTAATTTTAAGGGATCCTAAACATCTGCTTCCAGATGTTCACGTGGAGGTTACATACAAACGTCCTGCATTTCATGTAGTTATATTCCCTTAAAAAACCCCACTGATTTTTATTTATTTATGTTTGCAGCAGACCCGGGACTAGAGGGAGCGGCGTAGAGCTGGCACCCGGGGCGGGTGGCGGGCGTGCAGCCTCCTGGCCACTGGCCGGGGCGAGCAGCTGGCATGGGCTCAGCACAGATGGAGCTTGGCCGGGGTGCAGCTGCCAAACCTAACGAGTCCGCACCAAACACATGCCGAGAGATAATTTTTTTTCTAAAGGCTTGATAAATTGGGCAGATCTGGAGAAAATATCTGCCTGTGAGGTAGGAGCGGGTCTCAGCCACATGGTGCAGTGTCGTCCTGCTGAAACTTCTCAGCTGAGTGTCCGAAAGGTTTTCTTTTTTAACATAGGCAAGAGCTATATTTTCAATGAGCCTCGCTCTTGTGCAGGCATCTGGACCACTTAAATGAAGTGTCCAGAAAAAAATCACTCTGAGATACCAATCCAGAGTAGAAAATTTCATCTGAACCCAACTGATTAGATTTAGTTCAAAGCCCTAAAGCCTCAAAGCGTTTGAGGAAGTTAAAGTAGCAAAGTATTAGGCTAATTTTCTAATGGTATTGCTAACTCATCTGCTTTAATGAAAGCCTCACATGTGTTTTAAAGCTTGAAGCATATAATTCCTAGAGCTGCTAAAATAATTCTTGATTTTGAATCATTAACGACAGGAGACATCGCTGTGGTTTCCAATGGACACATGATCAAACTTTACTTAACACTTACAATGCCTTTTGTCCGCATGGCAGATTTCCTTCTCCATAATAAAAATAATTTGCTGGCTGTCATTTCATCTTCAACAATCTTGTCACAGAACTCAATCAAAGTGACTCGGGGCATCTACAAGCAATCATTGTCAACACATGCTTTTTTTTCCTCTTAATTATCATACTCTTGGAAGGATCTGGCTGTTCGAGGATGGCAGATTTCATACGGAAAAAAAAAATGAACACACACCCCCGCCCCCTTTTCTAAACCTTACTTTTACAAAAAAAAAAAGACAGAATAGTTGAATGTCCTGTTAAGCTCCAGAAACCAGAAGACAAATGAAAGAATTGGTAAATTTTGTATGGTTTTTTTATCCGGTTTTATGATTTTTAAAGCTGCCTCATAAGTTTGATGGTCTTAATATTGCTTTCTGCCTGATTTGTATTGGCACTGTATATTAATTTCTTATGTTAATAGTTTTACAGAAATATGCTTAAGTGCCTGAAAGCACCAAGCGGGAGTAATGGTTGTTAACAAAACCTCTTAAACAGGTCTCAGAAGATTAGAGGCTCCCCTTGCAATTGGGAAATTGTTCTCTCTGCAATTGTCACTGGTGTCTGGCTCAAGTAAATGATCCCCCCGACACTTTCTGTTCAGATGCGGATCCTGAGCTGACGTAATTCAATACAGTCACATTGACTTTGCCAGCTATTCTGAGCTGTGGTTCTGGCAGATATAATCCACAGTTTTAAATACAGATACGTATTTTCTTCTGCCATAAGATGAGTCATTTATAGCCATGTTTCAACAGTACTTTGATCTTGACTTAAGACAATTGAATTGAATGTAAAATCCTGGTTGGGCATGTTGTTGGTTTCCCCTTTTGTTAGTAAAGAAATTATATCAGTGTTAGATTTTAAAGTTAAAGCAAAGATAATTTTAGAAAAAAAATACTACACTTTTTTTTTGGCTTTTGTTTGCCTTAAATTTGTTCACCATTAATTTAGGGGGAAATATATGTTATTTTCAATACTGGTTTTTTGCACCCTAAATACAGATCAGATTTTAGCATTCCCTATATTTATTGAGAACTTAGTTCAAAGATTTGAGCGGATTTACATCTGAATTGCCAAAATCTTTTATATACATAGGTACATACACACACAGGCTATATCCATGGGAAAAAAAAAAAAGCTTTATTCACAATAAAGGTCACTTTCATTCTGTTTCTGACACTAAAATTTAGTTTTATAATTGTTAAAAAGTAATGTAAATTCATTACCGACATTCAAAGGGTGATTTCATTAAGCATATGGGGATCATCTACATTTTGAAAGCAGCTGTTTTTATGACCCGAAGAGTATACATGAAACACTGGGATTTGGGCTGCTTTCTGTAGAAAAAAAAAGAAGAAAAAAATCCTTATGGCTTTTAAAATATTTCTTTTTTTCTTGCAGTGATTTATCATATTATAAAAGCATCATCAACATATAAGCCTCACATTCTTCAGTGTATAACAAACATACATGTTTGTTATTACGGACCGAACGAACATGTACCTTCACAACCATGATGCTCCACAGAAAGAAACATATGGAGATACACAGGACTTGTTAATTTGTTCTCAAAAGGATACAGATAAAAGCAGATGCTAAGGGGCAATAAATCATACTTTTTTGTACATTTTCTTCAGTTGGTTTTTTTAACCCTCCTAGTTGACACAGAATTTCCTTTGCGGCGTTATTTATTGCCGGTGATGCTGCTAGGCTGCCTGGGAGGGCAAAATGGAAAACTTTGTGAAGTACACTTAGAGAGTGCTCTTTTAAACCAGATGATTTGTGAGTAAGTCGTGGAGAGCTGGGAGTGTATTTTAGATATGTTAGCTGTCTTGTAGTGGGGCTTTTATACAGTGAATGAAAGACTCTGGAAAATGTTGCTTATACAGGGAATGTTTACCAAGATGTATTTGAGTTTCTCACCAGCATGTGGGCTAGAATCTCAGCATAAAGTTAAGATCTTCCATTTCTCCCCTTGAAGGCTCTATAAATGTTGGAGAGTTATATTTTGGAAAATGACTGTTAATTTTGGGTTTGCTTCTTCTAGGAACTTAATTATTAGAGAACACCGACACCTCTCTTCAGAAAACTAATTTCTTACGATGTGTCTCAAGCCGCACAGCAAAACGTTGCGGGCATCAGAAACCATTAGTCACTTCTGAAAATTTTAGGGCTTGAATGACTGGCCTGGCACATCCTTCACAGAAAGGTTTTAATGGGAACTTTGTCTAACGGGGGTCTGGTATAAACCAACAACTGCCAAAGATGCTGAGAGTTCCTAACAGCGAATGATGCTATCATGTGCACACCGACATGTTGAGTGTGTGTGTGTATGTATGCTGAATGTGTTTCTGTGTGGACATGGAGGAAAAGCAGCGTCCAGATCTGAGAGACCCAGCGGGTTGGGTGCAAGGAGACAGCTGGGAAGGGCTGGGGAAGGGATTCCTACTGAGAACTGGGCACTTGCACCACTGCCTGAGTGCCGCCTCCACGCACTCCTCCTCCTGCCAAGGTGGCGGCTGGGGAGCGGAGGGATAAGGGAGGTGAGGTGGGGAGCCTGGGGCTGGGGGCAGCAGGGAGACAGGAGGCAGGGGCTAAGCCCGTGCTAAACTCACTTTTCAGCCATAAACATCTAACCTGTGCAGAAATGCCACCGGGAGGCTGAGCAGCAAGGTGGGCTGGTGGCACGCGGGAAATGGCTCGTGTTGATTCGGTAACTGTGCTTTACAGCGTATGCCCGGAGATTTGCCTACAACACTGGAGTGAATACGTTTCAGAATCAGACCTGCCAGGGAAAGATCCACAGCTGCATTATCACCCGATGAAGATTTTCTGCAAAAACCCTCTCTTCCCTTATATTCTCCTGCACATGCACACGGGGTGCTGCCTGCTGCCACCCCCTGTGTCAGGCTGCAGTGTCCTCATGGGATCTGTCATAACAGGCTTGTGTGGCATGGCACCATCAGTCATGTTGTACATGGGGAGTGCTTTTGGCTTCCACTTGCGTAGCTAATTCAACACCCTGGATTTTTTGGGGGTTGAATTTTTATTGCGTTTTCTTTTTGTCTTGGAGACGTGTAGTAAATCCTTTAACACAGTGGTAGTGAGCAAGTGGGGTTTGGGTTCATTTTTTTTTAACTTCAGGAGCATTATTCTTTTCTAAAAAAAAGTCACTTTTAAATACATGATCAGGCATCCTTCCACATACATGCACACATGCGTTCCTGCACCCACTGTAATTTTTAATGTAAAGTGATTGACTGCATTCAACTGCCTGCAGCCAACAAGTATCTAATGGAATCTTGCAAAATATTTTATGCACCAGTGGCTGCAGTGGTGAGATGAAATACGCCTCAGCAAATCCAAATGAAGGTGCTGTATGCATCTGTTTGAATGTAAAGGATGTGAGGAAATGGGAAATGCATATGTGGGTCTCAGAGCAAAACCTGGTCCTGACCTGCCACGAGAGGAAAAGGTCCTGACTCTGTCACAAATATAAGCCTTATGCATCAAGTCCTTTTAAAGTTGTGTTGGTTTTAAAATAAAGAAATTTGCTAGACTTAGCTAAAGCTTAAAAGATTATGTTGTGGAGGGGTCATTTTGTGTTACGCTGAAATCTGGGCACCTCTCATGGGTAAATCAGCTTTTTCAGTGCTAGAAATTGCCAAGCTGGTGTGCAGCTATTTCTGACAGAAACTGAGGGATACCTCAGCTGATGCTGCAGCAGAAAGGTGGGTAGCTTTATGGTGCATGTGTACAAAAATATGCCCCAGAGCCTAGCCCCACTCAGGCCGGTGACAGGTTTGCTGCTGACCTCAGTATCGGATGTTTTAGCTGTCGGGATAGTGCCCCCCATTTGTCCAGCAGTGAGGACACAGACCTGAACCTGTCCTGAAAATACCACCAGTGCAGTCTAATGCAACGTGTCCAGGCTATTTTTATGGGTGAGAAAGCAGCGGGGAGGCTTTACACTTGTCTAGGGAGCGGAAACATTTTTATCTATTCGAGCTCTATTTTCAAAGTTTTGCATGGAAAAAAGGCACATGCAATTAAATATAATACAACCAATAACGTCCAACTTGTGCATTCAGATGCATGTGTTGAATGACTGGTGGGTAGGCAATATGTTGGAAGGTCACTCGATTATGTGAAAATCACAGGGACCTCTAGAGATAATCTAGTCCAAGCTGCTGCTCAAAGCATCCAAATAAATACCAATATTAACCTGAAAGGATAACCAGAGATACTGACGAGATGGAAAACCTATCTGTGGTTCTAGACTTATGTCAGACTTGCAAATTTAGCCTGAGAATAGTCACGAGTAGCATTTAGAAATTACTCTTTGAAGGGAATATTTCCACTTTTTTTTACTGTTTTTTTTTTCTTTTAAGAAAGCACAGAGTACACAAGTAAGCGTTGGAGCCAGTTGGTCACCCTGGGAGATGGTGACAGTGGAGGGGGTCCTAAAGATGCCATCTGCGAGGCAGAGGCAGGGAGCATACCAGGATGGGACAGGGATGGCTCAGTCTGAGCAAGTTGCTTTGACTGTTTTCGGTGGAGAAAGCAAGCCACTTCCAAAGGGCAAATCTCTCATGTCACCTACAAGACATGAGCCAAACTGGTACCTGGAGTGGTACCACTGCCTCTCTGGTGGCTGTTGAGGGCATTTAAATGACTGGTTCAGAGGTGACAACTATCCTTTGTGTGGCTAAAGTTCACAGGATGAATCCTGCCTTTCTGTGTTCAAAGAAACGTTGAAGAAACTTATATCTTTCTCGGTGCTGCTGTGGATAGAAAATAAGATAGTGGACTTTTGAGCAACTCTCCTAGAAATGTGCAAAGCTGCAAAAATTCAGAGCCTATTTGGGAATCCTCAGCCATCAATAACACAGGCAATAGTGAAATAACAGCAGGACGTTTTACTTTTAAATGCTTCTCATAAAAATGAGGGGAGCAGATTGTTTATATTAACCTTTATGGGAAATGCAATCAAATTGTCCTTGAAAAATGTTAAAGAAGAAAAACATAAGCGTGACTTTCAATAGCCCTTAACAATCTGTGAACCGGCCCGTTGCTAGCTGTCACACACAATGTACATTTTGTTTGGTGATTTCTGTTACACTGCCACTCTCTATGAAAATGTTTAAAAGAATAATTCAAGCTGCATGATCCCAGGTGCATAAACATGCGCTCCTCAAGCCAGTGGAGAAACTGCCGAGCCTAGCAGGATCGTCAGACCCACGGGTCAATTCAGGGACTAAGAAAATCATTTCCTATTTCCCTTCATGGATTTGGAGCACGCTGGGATCAGCCAGTCTAGAAAAATAGAAAGAAGCTGCGTCTTCTGCAGCAAAAACAGAAGTGGGAAATGAAAGATGCCTCCAACCCTGGCCAAATCTTTCAAAGCAGGATGGGGAAAGTGCCTGGTCCCTGCCGGCCGAGGTTCCCGGCAGTCTTTCCTACCTGCTCTGCAGAGCCGTGCCCTGCCTTGCTGAGAGCGGCAGGAGGGGGAGCCTGGCCCCTCTCCTGGTGGAGGTGGTCAATACCTCACACCGAGCGAGGCTGGAAAACTCCCTTGGCTGAAGTGCCTGCGCCCTTGGCTCCCTGCTCAGCACTTTTTTTGGGCTCTCGAATTGCTCTTCAGAGGCCTTCAAAGGTACCAACCTTTCCACTGACTAAGCAAATAGGCTTAAGTGGGATTTCAAGCCTTGGAGCATGGCTCTGTGCCTTCATGGGAACGTGTGGTTTTCCACGGTCTGAATGAAGCGCCTTCGCTGTGCCTTCCCATCTCTGGTGGGAAAAGTTAGTGACTGAACAGATCACGGTTCACCATTCTTGATACCATTCTGATGAGGTCACAGTCCAACTTGCAGCACCTAAAATAGGCCAAAATGCAATTGTTAATATTTGCCATGCCACATCATCTATGATCCCTAAAATTCCTGATAAATTCTTCATTCTATCTTTCTTTTGTTTATGGCCAAGCTTCTTGCTCCCAGTCCTGCCTGGCTGAAACACAGCACGCAGTAGTTCCCTGGTGTGGGGTGGAAGGGAAATGCATCAGTCCTGTAGTGCTACACCTTCAACAAGCTTGGACAGTCTCCAGCTGGTGACACCACCTTGGCCAGCCCAGGGGGTAGGTGGGATGATTCCAGGCAGCTGTGTCCTCTTTTCTGAATGAAGAAGCTCAAATAAGTCTATGGGAATTTGCTTGGTTTTGCCTACATGTTCTACTCAAAGAAAGAACAAGGGTCCCACTTTGTCCCCTCTTGCTGTCCTCTGGATTATGAAAGCTAGGTAGAGACCACAAAGAAAGAAACATGGTGTCACTGGCTTGCGAAGGGCTGCCATGTGATAAGAAACATGGAATAACTGTAAGTGCATGTGATTTTAAAAATGCTAGTAACACTCAGCTCCTTTTTGACTCGCCCACAACAGGTAATCTCCAGGTAGTCAGGAGTCCAACAGCTGAGGTTCAGCTTGTTGAAACACCCTCTGCACAAGATTGATCATAAGTGGGCAGATTTCTGAGGCATTTGTTGGTAGTTATTCTCCATTATTTGGAGGCTATGACCATCACCGAGGAGACAAATGGGAAGCATGGATGTCACTCAGAACTGCTGCCTCAGCATTGAGGCCCTCAGCAAGTCCTAGTGTTTCTCCTCTGAATTTCTTTGTCTTCTGTTTCCAGCTACAATTTCCCAGTACACTTTCTTTCCGTATATCAAAAGGTGCTTTTTTTTTTTTGTACGAGGCATTTACTCCCTGTTGGAGACAACAAAATCACTTCTCAGTCCAGTTTTGGAGAGGCACCACAAGCTGAGCTCCTCAAGCCTTTCACTGAGGTTTTGGTGTCCAAATTTTGTGTTACCTCTTTTAGGCTATTTCTCGGTGATGTTCCAGTCTTGCAACATCCTTTCTCTAAATCCAGTTCTCAAGCATTATTCCACTACCAGCTACACCAGTCTAACTAAATATGAGCACTTCTTATCTTGTTTAGGGATTGAACACTTAAGTTCAGTACCTACCTCTTGTTCCTGGCTTAAATCCTGTTCCTGTCTGCCACAGCATCACAGGGGGGGCAAACACTGCTTTGTGAATTACAGTTCTCTTTTCTTTTTCTGCTTATCCTTCATTCTTCCCCGTCAATATCTAGCATTTCCCCTTCCGTTCTTCATGGAGAGGTAGTTACCTTGGAGGTGCTGGTGGGCTTGCCCGAGAATTCTTAATTCAGCATTTTGGTGTTAGGCATTTTCAAAAATTAAGGGTATTTAAATATCCTTCTCTGTACCTATGGCAGGTCACAGTTTTATTTTTCCCATTAACACCCTGCAAAGTGAGTTTTGAAACGTAGAAAAAAAAAAGTCAAAATTCAGCAAAATACTATGTGTTGATTGTTATGCTGAACACAGTAGCAAAGATGACGTGGAGAAGAGAAAGTAAAGTGAAGAAAGAACACCTTATGAACCAATGTAAAATGCTTCAATTTCAAAAATCGCACAATGGAAACGTCTTCAGTTTTCCTTTGGTCCTAAAAGTTTTTTGCCCGTCTCCTTGCAGTTCAGCACCTATCTCCGATTCAAACAGTGCGTGGCCTCTCAGGAAGCCAGACACCCTTCTCAGGAGAAGGAAAGAAATGGTGTGGTCTTTTATGAAAGCTTGCATCAGTGAGAAGGCCGCAGTAACAAAGGATTTCCTGTGTGCAGTATATGATCTATTCAAAGCAAGACAAAATAGTTTCTTGTATGAATTAACAGGATATTTTTGGGTTTCTATAGGATCTGTGCTTTTATGATCTTACTATAATCAAGCACTGATTTAGTAGGCTTATGCGCTGAAGCATATTATCTGGGGTAAAATGAAACACGTTTGAAGAACTTTGCCTATTGCAGATGCCCAAATAGAAAGCAGAGGAAGGAAGGTTTATCTGTTGTTTCTATGGCCTTCATCTGCTTTTCACTGGCAAAGCATTAACATTGAAAAAGCTGCTTGAAAAACATTAAACATTTCCCCACAGAAATATTTGACCGTTAAGGGAAAAATCCAAGCCCAGAGATTTATGGCTTGAATCCTCCTATCTGGAAACACTCAGGGTTGTGATAGGTGAAGTGCAGGGAGTTACATCTGTATTACCCTTTAAGAATATGGTTCCCTGCCAGGCTACTTCTTCCATGGTGCAATGGGGAGGCTCAGAGAGAAGGGGCGGGCAGATCGTGGAACACATGGACAAGTAGATAAATGCAGCCCACATACAAGGAGCTCACCAAACTACAAACGTTATGACACTCAGAGAGGCATTTCATGGCAGAAACATTTCTTTCTTTGCCTGTTGACCAACACCTGATTTTTTTCAGTTTCAATTAATGAATAGGCAAAATCCAAAAAGAGTTAATCCCTTCTCCAAAATATTCTCTTTACTTACTACTCAATCCAACCAAGAAGCTTTGGATTATGACCCACATCCTTAAGAAGAAAAGAAAGGAAAGAAAAAGAAGCCATTTTTGAGAATTAATACCTCCCTGACTGACATTTATTCGGTTCAGTGTTCACAGTCTTCTTTCAGCTGTGGGGTGGACCACAAACGCTCAAGCAGCCAAAGAATCAGCAAAAAGTTTTCTTAAAAGCAAAGAAAACACAGATGCTTGGGCATGGAGAAAACCATTCAATTTGTCTTAGAAAGAAAGAGCTTTGTGACCCCGAAGGATATTTGAGGATTTGTTTTAAATCTTTAGCAACTTGTTCTGCATGATTTAACAGCAATGGAAGCTCTGTTTTGTTGCACACCCTATTACACCTACCCAAAGTGACCCTGACACTGTTAATATACTTCAGCGATCATATTTTTCGCAGAGTTTTACCGCTATTGACTACCAGTGAATTGCAGACTGTTGCCCTGACCCCTGGTAGCCCTCGTACAGCTGTCACACGTAGCAGTCACCTGCACTGCAATGCTTTTGGTGGGTGGGATTGAAATAAATGAGTGGCGGGAGGCGCATTAGGGTAATACGAACACAATCTCCGCAAGATTAGCAACAATGTTCTTGACTTCCATGGTTAGTCCTTTACGATTTACAGTGATTTTGAATTTATCTCCTGCTGGTATGCTCACTTTGGGGTTTCTGGCTATGTTTTCAGGACAAAAAATTCTGCGGAAAAGAAGCATTAAGTTTTTCTGTCACTCATTTAGGTCACAAAATGGAGCTGAGAGAGAAAAATCAGTAGCTTTCAAACGCTATTACCTTGCTAATGATAGCGCTCATCGCATGACAGTTCTCAAACTGATAAGACGTTCCAAACATCCACAGAAAAGGCAAAGAGGTTTTTTAGTGCCCCGGCTCTGTCTCTGCAGCTTGCACATGTTTTCAAACATAATTTCATGCCTGCTTTCTGACAGCTCATTAAACAAAGGCCTCTTGGTACATATAGTGCCCATCTTCCTGCTGAGATTGTAACATATTTATGGTGTTTGCAGATTGCTGGCTGTTTGCTCTTCTACTTCACAGTGTCCTGCCTGCCAAATGCTTATCAGTCGAGCGAAGGTGACAGTTTTCCCCATTTGTGTAGGTAGCAATGGTCTTGTGTTTGACCCTCAGAGGCAAGAAGCAGTATGATTAGAAGAAGCTCCTGCAAGCAATAGATAAAAGCAATCACACCGGGAGAGACAGCAAGGAAGAGCTCAAGGGAGGAGGCTGATGTTGTGGAAGCTGATAGCTTGCATTCAGAGAAAGTGCTGGCAGTTAGTTAGCTAGACAGCTGGTAACATCCAGACCTTGTGGGATTTCAGCTTCAGACAAAGCAAACAAGGATTCAGGAGTGTTGAGAAGCTATCTGGAGCGGTGTACAAGGGCAATCAGAGCTACTCACTTCTAATTATCTGCCTCTTTCCTGCCATTAAACTATCATTATTATACATTCGAACCAATAAAGTTTTGTGAATTTAGCACCTTCTATTTTCTTTAAAAGCTGGTGCCAAAACCCTGCTTTCCTTCCTAACAGAACAGATGAAGACATCTTTAAGCCAGCCGCTACCATTCATCCATCTGTCCTTGGAGGGTGGCAGGGGACTAGGAGCAGGTTTCTGCTTGCCCCACCACCGGCAGTTGAAGTATCTGTTCCACTTCACCGGAGTAACAAAAGGGCTAATTGGGTTTTGTTTTTTAAGAGAATTTTGTTTTCTTTTTTTCACTTCTTGTCAAGCCTATCGCTTAGTCAGTATTAAAAGAAAATGCAGTGGCAGATCTGTTCAGCTGCCAAAACCTAATCAACACAAAGGAGCTTTCGAGTAGCTGTCAGACAGGATTATGATATTGATCCTAACTATGTGCATGTTCCAGGAAAAGGAGCATCTCTTTAACTAAAAGTCAGAGGGTGACAGGTAATGAAAGACAAATATTTTGCAGCTCGAAGGATGGTTCTGTCCCCACATTAGGAGAGCTGCCTAATTACAGCTGAGAGAAGCAGCAGCACCTGTGCGTGTTAGCTGCTCTCTAACCTTGTACTCGGAGTTTCTTGTCTCTTACAAATAAGCAGGTACAGAGCGAGTCCCAGCATGAACGTAAGAGTCTGAGAAACATCCATTCCGTGAGGGAGTGATGTGTGTGATTTAATAGGCAGCTCTTCCCTCTTTGAGTCAGTAGTGAATCAAGAGTTTCAGGACTTTACTCTGCCCAGGAGAGTGACTTCGGGATCAGAGGCAAACTCAAGGCTCTGTGTGTTTCTGGTTGTTAGTGAAGATATGACATTATTTATAACATCAGTGAAGTCGAATCCTGGGTTTGTCTCCCAAATGGAGAGAAAGGTAACGGTCTGGGTTTGAGTACAGATAAAGATGGGATTCAACAGACTAAATGCATCCTAGGGCAGACATCTGAAGTAGGAGAGAGGTATCATTGCCTACGTTGCTACATTGTCCCAGATCTTTCCATGTCTAAAGCTAGATAAGATGAATCCCACCCACAAGGACTCGAAGCCCAGTATTCCAACATAGGAATTGAATGAGTGAGAAGAGCCTTTCACTTCTGAGGGCATGTAGGCCACAGCTGAGTCTACACGTACACTAGGAAACTCCTAGAGAATCAAGTACCACATTTTCTTGCTTATTCTGTCACCTGTCATGGCTGGAAGAGAGTAACACGGGTAGTCTGACCGCAGGTGTACATGATGGACGCAACGTGGGTTTTGAGGGCTAAATCTGAAATGAGCTAATATGGATTTACTGCTTTTAACTTTACTTTTGATTGTCTGGGTCCTTTTTTTATGCCACATAACTGCCATTTTATGTAGAGTGTAAACAGCCAATGAATGGGCTCTATGCACTACTGCCATAGACACCATGAGCAACTGCAGTCCTCTGAGCATCCCCCAGACACCCCAATCATCTCTCCTTACTACCTGGCTGCATCCCCTCGTCTGCTTGGGCTCCAACTCTGGTCACAAATTGGTAACCTCTTTTGCCGAGATATTACCACGTGAGTGGTAAGACATACTAATAACAAATAAATTACAACCCCCCCGAAGCCAGAGTATAACTTGGGTCAGAATCTGCATTCAATCTTGTAACCTTGGGTTTTCCAGATACTTCTTTCTGGTCTCATGGGTCCCCAGGAAAGTCACTTAGCCTCTCCGTGACTCATGTTCCCCATCTCTGGTGTAGCGATTATGGTTTCCACCTACTGTGCAAGAGATGGGAAGGATTTGTCGCCCAAGTATCACAGAGAGCCAGGAAGAATGTACTGAAGAAGTGCTGTGATAGCAGTACCACGCAATGCTGTGCAAAAATCAGTGAAATGCTTTGCCTCACAAGGGGTGTTAAAATGATATACTTGTTCGTTTAAGAAAGCGTATCTTACAGAATTTCCTGCACCTAAAGACTAGGGCACATCACAGAACCCAGGCTTTTTTTGCAGGACCAAATAGGGAGGGTATATTTTACATAACTGGCCCTGGATCCTTCCTAGAGCACTGTTAGTTGTCGCTGAACTGATGGTAAAGAAAATATGTTATTTCAGTGTATGTTTTTCCCTGCGTAATGAGCTACCACATCCGTCAATTTTGTTCTCCGCAATACATCAAAGCAATGGGAGTGCATTAAGAACCAAATGAGGGTCTTGGCCTCTCATCTTAGTTTTATCTCCCCCAATAATAATGAAGCTGGGTAACTTCCTAGAAAATAACAAATTGATATAAACAGCCCCAGTTTGCCAGCTACTGTCATTGCTGATGGATAGTGCTACAGCCTGAATGGGTTGTCCACATAGCTATTTGTCAGCACTGCCTGTGAGGAGCTCTGTGATAACATACTGTGCTAAATTCACTCTCGTGTCTACAAAGGAATAAAAAATGGCTCATTTGAGTCAATAGGTGTCACGCAGAGTAAACAACAGCAAAACCAGGATGTGGTTATATTGCGGCCCCACCAAAAAGATACCCTTACTGCTGGGTAGGTTGCTACTAATTTAGGTGCCTGGGAACCTGGGTTTGCCAGTAAGGTTAGTTCACTGTTGGTTTGTTATTATCTTTCTGTCAGAAGAGTTAAATACGTTTACTGCTTGCACGCACACTCACACACAAAGTGCTTTTGCATTAATCACCTACATTTCTATTATTGCTTGCAAACGCCGTTGCAAAACTGAAACTGATCATTCTTCTCCTTGTAATCTTATTTATGTCACTGGGTAAATTTGTTGAGGTGTAGTCATTTCTTAAAAAATAAAGAAGGGTAGAAATACGCTTAATTTCTGCGGTTCGGAGCTGTGAACTGAAGTCTGTTTGTTGCATGACTGATCGAAATGGAGCACATGCAACACTGGAGCTGGGCAAACAAAACAGATGGCTCTGCTTATGTGTGGCCAGGCGCTCCTGACACTACATATCTCTTGGCATACCTTGGGCTTCATTTTAAAAAAATCCCTTTACGCTATAAAATATATGCATCGAATTAGTGAATTACATAATGTTGGATGTAGGACAGAAGCGATCATCACACACCATCGCTACTGCAGACAGTTGTCAACCTCTTCAAGGGGGAAAGGCCTTTCGGGTGCCACAGGTACAGGAGCACAGTGACATGTAGCTGTTTCCAACGAAAAGCAAGGCAATCCCAGCAGCTGCAGGGGAGGGCACCAGTTCCCTCATCCCCTCACTCTTCCCTCTCGGACATCTGGCCAGTCCCTCTTCAGAAAAACAAGGAGTAGCTGTTTCAGCTGATGGTGAAACATCTGGCAGGCTCTCTATCTTGCAGGATAACGCTTCCTCGTGTTGTCACCAACACACTGGCACAGCAAAATCCTCAGCTTGGAGAAAAAGTTCAGATGGGATGTTTTGTGCATTTTCAGGAAGAAAAGGGTGTTCTGGTTGTTTTGCAGGAGGGTTGATTGCACAAGATTCCCAAGGCAGGATGAATAACTCTTCTTCTTCACCAGCCTAGTTATGGCATAATGCTGCCAAAGGCTTTTAAGTTGTCCTTCCTGGCATTCACAGCCCAGTTTTTAGTGCTAGTAGCATAGCATCTCCTTTTCCCTGAGCATCTGCGTTGGGTCATCACACCATATATATATATGTATATCTCCTGAGGACGATAAAAGGAAAGAGGTTATTTAGGAGGTCCCTTACATATATTTGTGGCCAAAGACTGCTATAGCTTTCACCCAGGCTATGGGAGTAAGCACTCTCATAGAAAACTCCATAGCTTACTGAGCCTACCGATTGCCACGGCTGCTCAGAAAACCAGGTGACCCAGGATCTAGTACAGAGAAGTGGATGATCTGGCCAGGACTGAGATAGCATCTTAATTTCCCCCATCGCTATTTCTACCTAGAAGTCCAAGTGTGACTGACATCATGTCCTCAGGCAGTTGTCATGTCGATTTTAATGAAGAATAAATGTTCCAGACTTTTTGTTTTACAGAGGCTGGAATGACAATAAATTGCTGCTTCGATAATAAATTGCTCAGCACTACCTGGGTAGTATATTTGCTCCCAGAATTAGTCTTATTCAGTTGTCGAGTACAAGTCTAACCACACATGGTTCATGGAGCCCGAAAAGGCTGTCACACTGTGTATCGTGCTATCTTAATTGGGGGAGTTGAAGTGAAAGGCTGAAACTTGATCAGTTGTTGGATTAGGAGACTGTGTGAGGAGAAACAAAGAAGTGACCCAGAGTAAAATGGATACCTCAGTACTAGAAAGGTTATAGCTTGACCACACACATTCTTTAATAATGCATTTCCAACATAAACAGAGCCACAGGCCCTTGGCATAGAAGACAGCTTCTCTTTTTTGCAGGTCATCAATATAGCATGTTTACATTGTCAGGCTGGTCTCAACAGTGTTAAATTATAAATTAGACTCAGTGCAAGCAGAGATGTAAACGCTGATCTGTATACTATAGCAGCCAGAACACGGGCTAAGCAATTCATCCCTTTCAGGTAAAGATTTTAATAGGAAGCTTGGGAAAAGCTGGGCTCTGGAAAAGTTTCAAAGAAAGTGTTTAAAGGTGTTTTTGGTCTAGATGGAGCATCACTTGGGAACAATTTCGGTTAAGCGCCATTTCATAAAGATGTCCTTGGAGTAGCTTACGATCAGTACAGAGTAAAACTAGAACTGTCTCTTAAGGACAATCATCTGCAGCATACAATATTGACACATCAAAATGCCAGTGACAGTGATGGTGACAAGGGCAGGTTATTCTATCTTTCTAGATTAACAAATGATGACAGTCTTCAAAATACCCAGCTGGAAAACAAAGCAATTGCTTTGGGAATGCAAAGAAGTGCAGGCACTAAAAACATCTGGAGAAAACACAAATATTTTCCATTTGTATTGTGACCTGTAGATGACAGCAGAAATCCCTCGGTCTCCCTCTCCAGCCAGCTGATTGAAAATTTAATAAAAATATTTCCTGAAAACTTACTGTGATGTTGGCATTCTGTTGACACGTTATAAAAATAAAATAATAAAAATTATTTTATAGTATTATACTAATATTATTATATATTTTATAATATATATATTGTTTTGTTATTAAAAATTGCCAGGTGCCCACTCGCCGCCCACCGACGGAGCCGGCGCGAAGTGGCAGCATGCAGGCAGTGTGGCGAGTGCTGCATAGCTGACCTTCTGCCGCCCCCGTGTCTTTCTGATAGTCGAATCCTGTGACGAACCAAGAAGAATAATTTGGTCAGCTTTGCTTGACGAGGCCATTTCCCTTCTGTAGCCTGCCAGGGAGCGGGCTCAAGGGCAGGCTCAGCGCGCTGGAACGGCCATGCAGCCTGCGCAATGGTCACTTGTAAAGTGCCATTTCCCTTAACATGAGCATGATACGGATGCTGAAAAGAAGTGAGCCTTCAGGGCACCCCAGCTCACATGGATGTGCTGATCCTGTTGGAGAAGCAAACTGAAGTGGTTCTCAGAGACCTCCATTTCTCCTTCATAAAGGAGACTTGCGTTTGTGTAAATCTGCTCATCTCTGCATCTCAGGTCCTCGACCAAAAAATTTTGTTTTACTTTTTCCATAGGAGGGCAAGAGCTGCTGCATGCTTCTTGGTCCCAAAGCTGAAAACCGTGCAAGCCCAAGGGCAGAGCCCAATAGATGTGAACAATGTCTTATATGCTTCAGGGTCCCTTCACAGATCCCTTGTTTAATCATACCACATTTCTGGACGTTCAGCTGTCAGTGTTTCAAGGGCAAGATAGGTTTTCTTTTTAGGACTGCGACTCTACCTACTTATACCTGGTATCTGCCAAGACAGCAAAGCAAATTCTAAACTTAGAAGAGCCCTCTTGGGAGAATTTCTCTTCGGTCAAGGGAGGGAGCATTTGGGAAGAGGAAGGGCAATCGTCATAATGTTTAGGGTTCATTGTTCCTATGTTCAAAAGAGAGCACTGCTGTGATTATCTCTGAGCTCCTGAATCAAAATGGGAAGCAGACTTTCACCCAGCATTTCTATGGCCAATGTGCTCTCATGAAACCTCAGCTTAAACTGGATACACAGCCCCGCAGCAGGGACATTTGTGCATCTACAAAAAGAGCCTCTAGCTTCACAGTCAGACTAGAAGCTAGAAAAATCCAGTCCAAGCCAAGAGATATGGCTTGGAGATATTTTCTGGGCACAAGGCTGTCTGGCAGGAGGATGCTGAAATGACTATTGATTGTTAACACTTATTTGCATCCTAATAGGACAGAGGGTCCAGTCAGGATTGGGCTCCATTCTGTTATCTGATAGGCACACACATGTTCAATCATACTCCTTAAGCCAAGTTGATTACAGATATTTTATGGGATTTTTACATTCATTTATGCATTTTATATCATGTCAGCCAAATCAAAGGAGGCACAGCTGATACAGGAAGGGAGTCACGCACATCTGATCAGTACCTTGAATTCCTGGGTGTTTCTTAATCTGTTTTACTTGATGAATCACAAAATGTGAAGTCCTTGAAAGAACTTTTCTGAAATTCTGTTTTGCGGAATTTGTGGATCTATATCACATTTTAGCTTGTTCTAGACATTTTCCCAAGATTCCTTTTCTTTTTGCAGCTAAACCAGTGATACTGCAATTATAACATGTTTTATGATACTTGAGACACAGTCCCTCTTTCTCCCTTCCCCCCACCCAAACCAACAAACTAGCCAGTGAAAATTTAAATAAAGAAACAGAACCCCCTATACTTCCTGCGATCGCTATCATCTGTCTGACAGGGCTTTGGATCAGTTATGTTGGCTTCTCATTTATTTTACCCATGACTGATACTAAAGCTAATTGGAAGGGTTTCTGGTGTGTGCAGGAGACCAGGAACACAGAGCTGTTGGTAAGCATAATTTTGGACCCTGAGTTCATGTCCACATTTTTGGGGGGAAGTTGTGCTGAAATTTGCAATCGAGGCAAATTTTGGTCGTTCTGCCTGTAAAGGCAGAGCTCAAAGGCGAACCCATTTTCCCCTGTGATGGTCTTTTCCTGCCTGGGAAGCCAATTTATCCACTTGTGGCTAGAGCAAGGGTAATTGCCAGCCCGCAGGCAGTGTGGATAATTAGGGAGTTTGGACCCCAAATGCCTGAATTTGCATGCCGAGCTAACATCCTGGTACAGATACAGTCTTTACTCACAGGTCAGTAGCAATTTCACTTTAAGTGGCTCAAATGGCTGCAACAATCCTGATTTGCAGGGAATCGTATCTGCTTAGTCCTGTAAAAATCTGGCGCATATAATCTGAATAACTTCTCAGTGATTAATTTTCAAGCACGTGATTTTGCCACTCGCACACATGAGGAAGCAGACTTTTTGGGCACACAGAACTGCACATGGTCGAGGGAAGCTGGACAGCAATCCCCATGGAAATTGGGCTCAGAGTAACAAGGTGGGTGAGATCTCCCAGCTGCTGAAATTGCTATTGATCCAGCTGGGAATCTGATCAAATGTATTTGTCTTTATTACCGACATAGTGAACGGGTTGGATGGGGAGCTGATTTCATTTGCTGTTAGTCACGCTGGGGCAAATCTTAGGAGTCCTTGAAATGCAAGTGAATTATACTTGTTCAAAGCCTGTGGCCCTTGTGGAGTTTAGCCTACTGACCAATTTGTTGTAATGCTTTATGAAAGAGTCTAAATGAAAGTTTGGTGAATATAGGGATTACTACTCGCCCCAGATCACTAAGTACTAGTTTGGTGAACATAGGGATTACTACTCGCCCCAGATCACTAAGTACTAGTTTGGTGAATATAGGGATTACTACTCGCCCCCAGATCACTAAGTACTGGTATGGTGCTACACGGAGCATCGGCAAAATTTCTTATCCTATAGTGTGAAGCACTCAACTTCTTCCACGCAAAATAATTAAGACCTATGCAATAACAGATGAATGCTGTGTCGCTATTGTCTAAATGTAACATTACAGACACCACAGTGAGATTAGAGTTAGGAAACAAACTACAGCTATAAGAACTTTGCAGAAACCTGATGAACGAAACACATTCCTACATGCAAAAATAGAAACTATCAAGCTTACAAGCCACGCAAGACCTTAATAAAAATCAGTGGGCAGCAGTGGCTGGGACCTAGAGGTCACAAGCGCTTCCCCTTACCAGGTATCGTTACTCAGTTGTGCCCCTGAAGTGAGATGGTAGCATGGGGCCTGCTTCCCAGAGGTCATAGCAGTCACCATGTTGGGGCTGTATCAAGGGAGGATGGACTAGTAAAATTTCCTTTCCACTTTGCAGCCAGGTCACTGGTGGGATCTATACAAACAGCAGTGTGGGACAAGAATTTAACTCCCCTGGAAGTAGATATGATTTAAACTCAGGAGGCATTAGGCACCCATCCTGCTCTGGAAATGAGCTGAGCTGTCCTGTAACAACCACTGCAGATGGTGTAAACACCTGCTGCTTATCTCATCTCTAATTCTGGTCACCTTTGCAAGCACAGCCTTGACTTTCAGCCTGGAGCAGTGACTTTCACTTTATTGCCCCTCTTGTTCCCAGCTTGCAGGTGAGCCCACATTGTCCAAGCATTTCCTTACCTTCATTTTCTTGTTTTTCAGGTCCCTGCCGTTTGCTATGTGATGAAGAGAGAAGCTCGATATTCCTTTGCCTAGGTCCACCTAAGTTTCACCCTCTTGGCAGCTGTGATTTCCAGGGGCTTCCCATAGAGCCTGTTAGCCCTGTTCCCTTTACAGCTGGAGAGGTCGCAGGGCACCCTCCCGCCCAGCTGAGTGTAGCTGCTCTCCAAATCCCTCCTGCCACCAACTCAAGAGACAGGAGTGTCTCCATCTCCTTTAACTACATATTAGTTATAGCCTCCACTGTAGAAATACAATGAATTTGGCATGAAATGACAAAACAGAGTTGTTTATCACTCTATAAACCCTGGAGGGCCAAATGGTTTTGACACTCAGGCAGTGGAGTGATTACAAATCGAGCCTTTGGGCTGCAGCAGTCCCAGGGCTGCTGCTCGCTCTCAGCAATACCTCCTCTGCCGCTTCTCTGCTCACCAGCTCAGTGCAAGGCTCTCTCTCCTGTCCATTTTAGTGTAGTATGTGAGTTTCAACTTTGTGCCTGGCCTCTCCTCTGTGTCCCTCCATAAACCCAGGAAACAAGAGGGGAAAACAGGAGCAGGCAATCGTATGTCTGGCTGCCGGAGCCCGGAGTGGCAGGCTGGGAGATAGCTGTTGTGCCACGGAAGGGGGTGTTCGGCATGCGGATTTCTAAAATGAGGCTTAGCATTTGTAATTCCAACCTTTTTTTGGTTAATAAGTCTTTTGTTTGTAAATCCAGCAGAGTGGAGCTATGGTTTCCTCCAAAAACCTTGGTCAGTGGGTAAGATTTTGGCCTTCAGACTATTATGGCAAAAATTAACATATTCTGTTCTTGAAAATGCACAAAAAGTAATTTAACTACAAATACATATTTTTTTCTGCATGCAAACCCAGTGTCTTTAATTTGCACAAAATCATGTTTCATATTAAAGCAAAGAAGCTGAATACTTGCTCATTACCATAGGAAAGGGGTAGGGGGGGGCAAAGCTTCTTTATAAAGTCCTGCGCAGTCATTAAAATCAGGAGAGTAATTTCTCTAGCAAATCTGCTCGTTCCTTCAGTTGTATTTCCTGTCACACTTATGCTATTTGTTTATGCATTAGAGGCTCTTGTTAAGAAAATGGCAAGTGGGTTAATGGAGAGTTCTCAAATACTTCTCTTGTGTGGCTGAAGTCCCTCTGGGATCGATTTAATTGTTCCTAGAATGAAAACGGTACCGTCTTAAGGTTCTCTAGCTCAGATAAACATCTTTAATCACTTTCATGTTGAAATAAAAGGAGCTTGGGAATGTGAAACTTTAGTACACTTTGATTCCTGAAAAGAGAACTTAGGGACACATTGCAGATACATTTATAAATCATCGTGCTAACATTAGAGGAAGGGTTTCCTACAAGGCTTTCAGGATGCTTTAATGTAAGTAGCTCCTATTATTGCAGCTAATATATTTTGCACATGTGGGCTGCTCTTTGGATGCCGGGAATGCAGCTGTACAACTTCAGCTTCACTCTGAAGCTGGAACTGGCCATTATCGAATGTGTTGTCGCATATCAGTCTGAAGACAAATTCTGAAGTTTAACTTAACTGGAGGCTTGCCAAGCGGTAGACTCAAGCCAGGGTCTGTTCTACTCTCCATGTGCAGATGGGACTCCCACCAACATTAATGGAGAAAATAATAAATACCCTAACAAACCCATAACGGGGTAGGCTGGTATCGGGCTTAATTATCCATGTTCAGGCCAAGGAATGCCTATGCCAGCAGGTGCTCCTGTAATAAGTTACCTGGAACGAACCGTCACAGAAAGCAGCAAGGTCTCTTTTTTATTTTTATTTTTTACTTTTTAATGATAAGCATTTAATCCACCACTGGAGCTAATTAGTAGGCATGGCAGAAGAGAGCTGTACTGCTGCTCCACGCCTCGTTTCTCCTACTTGCACACAAATGATGCCATTAATACTGGAAACCAGCATCCCAGTCTGCCTTCGGGGCTGTGCGGCGCAGCTGAGACGAGGCAGTGCCATGGCTGCCTACCTGCCTTCCCCGCACCCGGGCAGAGAAAGGGAAGGTTGCTCAAAACACTTCTCAAGGCATAACTTTGTGTAACAAGCAAAAAAAGAGTGCATTTCATCGTGGATCTTTGCAGGGGAAGGAAATAATGATTTTGGCAGGACTGCGCCCAAGATCCCCGATGGCACGGTAGCATTTCCAGAGTGTGCTGGAGATGGAGAATGGGATCCTGGTAACTTTGCTATTCATTACTCTGATAAGCAAGTTTACCAACTTCAGCAAAGGACATGGTGAAAATGTCTTTTCTCCCGTTAAGTACTGTAGCATGGATAGAACCAGGTCCTGTCCTCTTTTATTTCAGCGCCTCATCATTTTCTTTGAGTTGAAGCGCAACATTAATCCATTTTAAATGTTATTCTCGTCCTGCAATAAAATAGGACTGGTTTATTTCAACATACTGGAAAGAGAAATCACAGCCCTTCTGACACCTTCAGAAGGTTTTGTGGTTTTGTTGTATCTGATTATTGCCGCACATTCAGCATTCTCTGGAATTTTATTGCTCCTTTTCATTAAACTTATTTTTACTACATTCCTTATGTAAAGAACGTGTCTGCAGGCAAATAAACACAAAAGTAGAACCTAGCAGCAAGTAACAAGTCTTAGGAAGTTCACGTTCAAGAAGTTTTGTTCCACCGCTTCTACAGTAATTTCTTTTCTTTTTTTTTTAATACCTGCTATATTTTCAAGCCACAAAAGAGAAATGTTGTAAGAGACTTATCACACAGAGCTTAACCACTTGCTACCTCAAATTCATTTTCAAGGTTTCCCTTTCCTTGGGAATTTCTGTTGAAATAATTTCAGTGATTGAATCCTGCTTGCTTCAGGACATGGGGGTAGGGGGGGAGGCTGTTATCCAGAGGGGGAAAAAAAGCAGTACGTTGTCTACAGCATGACAAAGAAAATTAGTCACATAGGTATCATTTACTTGTTTCCTTTCACGGCCTCTAATCCTCTATTTACATGGAGTATATCCATCACGTACCCCCCCAATATTTTCTGCAGGCTAGGACAAACTTGGGGCATTGTAGCAGACCCAAATAACTCAGCTCTCTGGTGTGGCCTCTTGCCTGCTGGATATTTACAAATTTAATGTTCTTCCAGCTTTGAGTCCAAAACCAGAGACCTGTCCTTCTGGCTACCCTAATGATTATAGCTACTTTTCCTACGGCTGCTCCTGCTGAATTACTTTAGTTAGAAAGTTTAGCTTAATATATATTACTTATTACAGTCAGCTGATAGTACTACCAATCCTTCTGTTTTAGTGGGCAATATTCCAGGTCTCTCACTGAGATAAACTGCCCAGTCTTCGACCTCGTAGTTTATCCACTTCAGAACCAGATTATTGTCTCATAAAACTGTTGAGATGGTGCAGTTAATACTTGCTATTATTTTAGAGGCCAGAACCATAATCTTCACCATAAAGATTTAAGTCCTTTTTACATGCTTAAAGTTTTCAAACTATGGGTCATATCCTGCCATTGATTTTTACGCAAAACTTCCAGTGTTTTTTGCAGTAATTGGGTTTTTTCCTCTTGTGATTTCACACCACAGGATCAGAATGATGCAATCACATTCCTAATACAAATTTATGAACTTTGTATCATCAAATTGGTGCTATAAAACAAAATCATTTTCAGTCCAAAGGGCATGTGTGTGTATACTTGACAGACCTGTGCATCATTCTGCAAGCAACCATTTTTCTTAATATCAGCCAGCGAAACAAAGTTATACGTGAGTGATGTTGCTATTATTGAACTGATGGTAAGCCCAAGCGCTGTGCTGTTCCCTCCCTGCAATCATTTGATACAACAGTGCCGTTCCTGTTCAAACACTACAAATCAAAAGACACAGACTCAACTTCAAAGGGAAATTGAAATGTCCAGATGAAAGTCGAGATGAAAGTCCAGATGGAAAGACAAGTTGTGCCTTGGTTTGGCTCATCAGATAAGCGTGGAACCAGGTGCCTGTTTGAATTTCCGCCCCCCCCCCAAAAATAAAATCTTCGTTCTTTTTTTTTGGGGGGGGAGGGTCTGCAGACGGGCAGGCCCATCGCCCCATCTATAAAAGGTCTCTCTCATTTCAGTGCTCAAAACAAACATAAGTTTATGAGAGCTGAATCCCATTTTCCCCCTTTTATAACAATTACATGTGCACTTTTATGTTTGTTTCCTGTTTCTTTTAAAGCAAGCAAAAAATAAAGCAGACTTGTGGAATGGCAGATAATTAAACATGTAAAGATGAAAGGGAATGGAAAATCAAGCATCCATTTGAGAGTCCGCTGTGACTGAATCCTGTCTGTTTCGAGTGCTGAGGCTTTGAGCAACCTGGTCTAGTGGGAGGTGTCCCTGCCCATGGCAGAAAGGTTGGAACTAGATGATATTTAATGTCCCTTCCAACCCAAAACCATTCTATGATTCTGTTCCCCCTCAGGGCAGAGCCTGGGGACGACCTGATCTGGACCAGCGAGATGTCAAATAAATACCATATAAACCTCATCTTAGCGCTCCCCTGCTTCCCCCACAGCCACGCACGAGAGTAGCCTCCCTGTTGTCCTGCTGCTGACTAGCTTGAAACAAGGGGCCAAAATAGCGTTTAAAAAGCATCACAGAATAGAGGTTTCAGTTTGCTCTGAGATACCATCAGTAAGGAGAGGGAAGATCCCAAGGCTCTCTGAGAGGTGTGTGCCACCAGGCAGTCCCTCCTGCATGGTGTTACTTTCCCTGGATAAGAGGCTTTGCCAAATGCTAAAACCAGAGAACCAAAAGTTACTGTGACATATCTGAGAAGAATTCTGAAAAAAATGCACTACTTTGTCAGTAAAAGATCAGACCACAGAAAAGAGGTTTGAGATTTTGTAGAAAGTAAAAAAAAAAAGCAACAAAATTGTCTTTGCTGATAAGAAAAAAAAAGTATTTCCAGAAAGCAACAAGAAATCTGTTATTCTTAAGTTGTGTTCCTAACACAAAAATATTGCATTCTTTAAAAATGAGTTTTGAAAAAGGTAGCGTGATTTTACACATCTTTTGAACTCTTGGGGATGCTGTTTACTTTAGCTACTATAACTATCATCTGTCACCCTCACTTATGTGAAGAAGGGGACTAAAGTTCCCTGTCAGACAAAAGAAGTTGGCAAAATGGTCACTGAAGACATTCTGTTTTCTTTTAGCAGGATTTAAACAAAATCCTGACAAAGTCCCACTAGCAATAGGCGCACCCAGGCCCTGGGGTCTGTTTGAATGGGGTTTACCTCCTCCAGATTTTGCCTTCTGAAGACCAGGTGTGCCCAGCAAGTTGGACGGCTCTGATGATACTTGGTCTAAAAGAGTCGGTCATACCAGAGGGAACTCATCCCTTGTAGCTTGCATACCTCTCTCAGGACGGGATAAATCATGTCCAGGAGATACCTAGTTCCACCCATTGACTGTAAAAGGAGCTGAGATGTCTAGTTTAGATAAGACATAAGTATGCTAGATGCTATTTTAAAAATAAAATCAGGTAAGATGAATTTCATACCAGTTCTGTGATCAGTACCTCTTCTTCTCCCTAAATTATGTCTATGTCTAAGAGGTTTTTAAAAACTCTAAGACTGTCACAGTGATTGCAGCAAGAAACTTTCACTCTGTGTCTCTCAGAGTGATTTCTCCGGTGGTAATGTTGTTCTCCTCAGTGCAGGGTATCGATAAAGGAGCTAGTCTCCATTTCTTCTAGTGTTATTTCATGGTCAGTAATGGATTGCAATTTATACTTCATCTCTCATTTTGTGTCTCAAGTCACTGATCCATAGACATTGACGATCCTTGGCTGCTGAGTTGTCAGTGATTCAGAACCCGTAACGCCACATTTCACAACCTGACCCTTCCTAAACGGATTGTAACTGATGGTTTTAACATTCCAATCAAGTAAAATTTTCCCCCTAGTTTCATTAAGGCCATCTTGAAGTTGAATATATGCTCATAAAAGATCATTTCCAGTTCCTTCTGTTATTGCCTAGACCCCTGGCATTAGTGTACAAGCAATTAAAGAATTTATTCTTTATGTCCCTGGGTGTCTTGATTAATTTTGTTCTTGACATATTCATTTTTTTGCTAAATGAATGTTCATTTGTCCCCTCTTTTTGTTCTCCCCTTTCGTTCGTAATTTAGTGTTCTCCTGTCCAGGTTAAGCAGACTGCACCCAGAGAAGATTGCTTCTGCTGCTGCTGAGGTGGAAACCATCCAAATGATACCAGCCCCTTCCCACAGAAGTGGGGCCCCAAAGCCAAGCTCTCCTCCTTGGCACCCTTTTTATACACAGCGGTTCACTTTAGGATCTTCAATTGTTGACTTCTTTTGCTCAAAGGGTACAATGGCAGTCCAATAAAATAACCTGGGCATTTGTCTCCTGAGGACTGTCCCGGTGTCCCAGGCTAGGCACCAGCCTGCTGGTTTTTACTGTGTGGGAGTCATTCCTGTACCTCAGATTGAGGAAATTCAGAGCCAGTTTCAAGAACATTGCTGCTCAGGGTGAAACACTGTGCTGGCCTACCCCACCCTCTCAGAGCTCGCCGTGCACTTGGGGCAGACTGATTTCAACCGAGCTACTTCTGTAGCTGTCAGCTGATGAGTTGTCCCTTTCCCTTTGCTTCTGCTTTAGTTTTAAGTGGTGCAAATCAAGAGTCCTTCAGCAGAAATCTGTGCAGTTACTCAAGTACACAAGTAGAGTTATGAAGATGTCATGGTTTGGGCTGGACTGTCCACTGAATGAATGACAGATGCTCTCTTTAACCTCTCTCCCTTCTTCAGAGAAGGGAGAGAAGAATGAGAGAGAGACTTATGGACTGAAAAAAAGAAAAACTAAACTACTTTAATGAACTATTAGTAATAATAATAAAAGAAAAGATAATAATATTACTAAGAAAATAATTAAATATGTACAATATATACAAAACCCATATCAAGCTCCCAGGATGATGATCACGTCAGGCACTGGGAAAGTCCCAGACTGGACTCAGCGATGGATGGAAACTGGATTCCAGATCTGGATTCTGGAACACATACATCGGGATCAACGGCAGATGAACAGAGAGTCTTCCTCGGATGCCGGCCATTGAAGAAAGAGCACTGACCCCTTTGATCCCTTGGCTTTTATACAGAGCATGGGGCAGATGGGACGGAATACCCTGTTGGTCAGTTTTGGGTCACCTGTCCTGTCTGCTCCTTCCCACAGGTGCGACCCCTCTGTGCTTTTCCGCTTCCGAACCTCCCACCTGGTACATAACAAAGTTAGCTGACCTTGGTTGTTATAGCAGTAAGTGTAAGCAGGAGCCTTTCTGCATACCATCCCTTGGTACTCGCTAGAAACATCAGGACTTACCACTGTGGTAGCAAACACTGTCTGAAGAATATGCCATTAATTTCAGAGTTAATTTAAGAGGTTTAACTGAAAAGTAAAATTACTGAAAAGAAAATTGGTTGTGTTTCACCTCAAATCAGGACAGAAGACCAAGTTTTAGCTCCCCCAAAATGATTTTGTCTCAATTTTTTAGTGAAGGACAGGCAGTTGGTGTAGCTTCTCTGGAGTCCACACATCAGTGTATCCCAGCAGAGAGGCAGGCTGCGACTCTGGTGCGTGCCGCCTGGGCTGCTCCTCCTCACGCGGGAACGGACCCCTCCGGAGCACACAGGATTAGGCTAGACCTTACCCACATTCCCTGCAAAGCAGGTTCAAGACTTTTTCCATCATGATGAGCCTGAAGACGGGCCACCTCCACCAAAGGAGAAGGAAGGGGAAAAGCACAAGCACTCTTCGGGGGAGCGCCCAGGGCGAGCCGTGGGGACCGAGGCTTCCTGCGGCTGCTGCTGCCTCTGGCTGGGACGGGAGGTGAGAGGGACATTACCAGGGTGCCAGGAGGTTCTCAGTCCCTCTCTCTGCTCCTCTGTGCCAGCAGCGGCTGCTCCCTCACACATCCCGAGCGCTCTCTTGGCATCGGCAGCGACAGCAGAGCTGCCAGCCCGGCTCTCCAGCCCTCTGGCAGAGGTGAAGGAGGCAGCGGGACGTGGGCTCATTTCCTCCCACAGCTGAGCAACTGCTTACTCTGGCTCTGCCTAGACCTGGCCTTGGTCTTACGACTGTAAATATAGTTTTCTGAAGAGCTCTGGCCAAAGCTTCTTCCTTCTAAAAATCTCTCTTAATGCCACGCGCTTATTTCGCAGGCCATGCATCACACTGCGGTCCTTTTGCTGCACGACAGCAGGCTGGAGTTCAATTTTTAAGAGATCCTTCCTCAAAATAAATAAACATCAACCATCCTGTCTCAGGCCCCCGTGCAGCACTCTCAGACACTGGATTAGTCCCTCTGGACCCAAGCAGTGAGTTAAGCAAATGGGCTTAATGGAGAGACCTTTATCAGAAGGGGGGTAAAGGGAAGGGACAATAACATCCATTTGGGAAGCTTGGACACACCAGAGCGAGCAGTCCTTGGGAAGCCTTAGCCAGGGCAAGGCTTCGCTGCTGCTGGGAGGTTTGCAGAGGAAACCAGCCCCCAGCCTTCCTTCCCCACCCACCCTCCCCACCGCTTCCTGCCGCAGAGGATTCCCACCAGTGGGAGGGATGCTCTGTGCCACAGAAGAGGGTGTTTGGTTTCTGGGACCATCCAAAATTGAGGCAGGCATTGTTCTGCTGCTGGCAAGGGAGCTCCCAACCACTCTTTCTGCTAAATGTGCTCATCGCCCACCCCTAGCAGTGTTTTTCCCTCTCACTGAGCTTGCTGACGGCTCCTCTCCCCGCTCTGCCCATTGCGAGTCATTCCTTCTTGCTGCATTTGTCATTAACCTCTCTCACTGGCCATTGCCCCACAGACTGCTCTAGCTGACCGTGTTTGCTGCTGTTTTGTCAGGCAATTTATTGGTTGCTGCGGACCTTAGCCTCTGCCTTTGCTTTCGTCTTTTAAGTCTTCCAGCAAGCCCTGCAGCATTCAGTAGTTTTAGAAGATGTGATGACATGCTGAATCCAAATGGAGCCTTTCCCCACCTTGAAGAAGAGAAAGCAAATCCTCTGAGGCCCCTCTCTGCCCAGCATTTCATCCCCTGCTCCTGCTGGCTTTGAATGATCCTTCGCGCTGGGGCAACTCTAAACCCAAATGTTCTGAGCTGTGTGGTTTGGGGGGAACCATATCTTCAGCTGAGGAAGGCTGGCAGGGCTGTAGCTGTCTCAGCTGAGGATTTGTCCCATCGAACGTCTTGAAGATAAAAGATACAGTCAACTAAATGGACGGAAAGTCATCAGCACGGTGATATCTTAGCACAGAATTGGAGTGATGAGCCGTTTGCTGCTTGAAAGACGTTCTTCAGATAGTTGGGGCTCCTAAAAATCTAGAACAAAATGAAAGTCACAAGGTCAAAAATAAAAATGCTGTGTCAGTCCCCTGTAATCAGAAAAAGGAATTTATAGATAAGGATATTTTCTTAATCATGACTCCAGCTGATGCCAAAAAAAAGGTAACGTGGTAGGAAGTTAATGCTCCAAGAATAACTCCAAGAGTACATGATTGTAAAAATAAATTTCAGGCTGCTGTCATTTAAATGTCATCATATTTCAGGCATGGGTAAACATAAGCTCTGATTCTGATTTCTTGGTCTCAGACAACCTCCACTACAAATATTTCCCTGCGTTTTAGACTTGTGAACCATTTCTTTTGGTAATGGGAGAGAATGGATAGCTCAGCTGATTAAGTGATACTGAGTTTTTCAGCTGTGTAGGAAAATACATTAATGATGAGCAGAGTGAGAACTGATGACATACATTATTATTTTATTCCTTTTACTAAAGAAAACTTTAGGGCCCATTTCAGCCTTTCGGTAGATAAAAATTCAAAGTATCTACTTCAACCCTGTACAGCAGTCCAGACAAACACATGGTCTTGAAGTTTATTTGGGATGGCTTGGTTTTGACCAAAGGTGGGAGTGAATTTTGTAGTTTGGGAAGACAGAAACCTCCCCTTCCTGTGACTCCCCTGACGATGTCACTGGTGTAGGATCACAACAGAAATAAAGGCGTTCCCTAATGAAAGCCAGCAGATTATTATCATTAGCTGCATTTTTTTTTTTTTACTTTCCTCCTTCTATTTCCAAATTCTCCAGGACAACTGAAGCTACGTTACAGTTGGGATTTAAGGTTGGAGGAAACAATGAAAATCAGATGTGATGCTTCCAAATCCACGGGCTAAACGGAGGGTAGTGTGGTAGCAGGGGATTCACATTGTTAGAGCTAAGAAAGGCATGGGAATGAAGAGAACATGGGCAGATCGGGGCTGGAGGGGCAAAGCGCTGTCATCTCCATGGGTTTCTCTGCTGTCTAAAGGAAACCTTGCACTCTGCCATGTTGTATTATACATATGCATATACGTATACATAAGCAAATTAATTACACGTGAGTAAATTAATTCATGCATCATGTCCATTGTGGGCGTGACGGCGAGGAAGCTGAGGAAAGTCTTGCATATATAAAAGTTCATATTCTGCTTCTGTGCAGTTACCAGCTGGAAACTGATGATCTCCTTTAGTTTTTGAACCGACTGCGAAACACCCTCCAAATTTCCCCTCAGGCCTTTTGAGAAAGAATTTCGAGAGACAGGTTTTTCTCTTTGAAAACCCTTAATGTTCCTTTTTGACTGGTTAGAAGCAGAGTGAATGAAAGGGCCCAAAATGCTTGCTCCTGAAGTGATCCATTTAGTTCAATACCCAGCCCCTCCATCCCTTTAGTGAATTGTTGTTTAGAAAGGCATCTTTCAGCTGCTGCAGATGTGCTGCTCTGTCAATTATCAGGCTTAAATGGTAGGGGTTTACACATTTTTGTCTCCAGCACATTCTACTATAAACTCCTTTACCTCTTCCTTAATGGCTTCCTAATGTATCTTAGTGAAAGATGGATATCCCGTACTCTCTTTTAAACACCTCATTCCTTAGATATTTTATCTTGACAGCTCTGCCTTCCACAGCTGGCAATCTCCCAAACACAGAAGCACATTTTTGTCTCTTGTAGGCCTACCATGGCTAAATGTTTTCATGGCAATTTTATACTTGAGGTTATCATCGTGCAGCGCTGCAACTGCTACTTGTCAGCTTCTTCTGTAGAGCACAGGGGCAGCAGAACGGAGAGATTTATAATGCTGTAGCATAGGAACCAAGAGCCCTTAACTCAGTATCACATTAGCACACATTAAAAATCTCACCTCAGCCTGGGTGACCAGCACAGAGCAATGGCTGTCCTGTACCACGGCAGACGTTCCAGATGGGGCACTCGGTGCAAGTGCATCGGATGCTCTTTGGTGGTCACAGAGATACTGGTAACCCCCGCATTTACCTGCTTCCTGAGAGGAACGAGTTGCCATCCCTGATTCATGCAAAGCAGCAATTAAAGAAATGCTTCAACAAAGATATGCACCGTGGTTCGCATCCGTAGGAGTAACGCATATCTGAGCTTTAATTTTGAAAAAAAATTAGGAGAGTGGGATGAAAATCTGCTGTCAGTTCCAGTTATTGGAATTTTATAGACAGCAATTTCTGCACATGCTTTTTTAAAACGCGTGGCTAAAGAAAGCGTGCCAGCACGCACAATGTTGCACCAACCTGAACCAGTGTAACCTTCTTGCCAACACGCTAAGCCTGAACATTTTAACTTGATTCATTAGATATTTGAAGAATAGCTTGTTTTTTGAGATTTTTTTTCTTTTTTTTTTTTCCTTTTATTTTCAAAATGATTACGGTAAAATCAATATCTTTTAGTATTTTGAGGGTGATATATGGTACTTGCGGAAGCTTAGACTTTGCCATTTCTCCCCCATAGCAGTATCTCCCATGTAGCACCTCAAACTGACTTCTTACCTATATTTTTACGTAAACTAAACAGAAACGCAAAATGTGTTTTTTAACAGTCTTATAAGCACACATTGCAAAAGCCTAGACTGGATGAAAAACGAATGAAAAAGCGAATCTGTGCAACTACAAAAATGTAATTCAGACCCCTAATGGGTCTGCTGGCCCATAATGAAAGGTATGAGTCTATGAGGGGGAGAACATTGAGATCAGTGCTGCTCAGGGAGATGCGCTTCAGCTCTGAAATGCTGACAGTTCAGAAAAACTTCATTTTTCCTTATGAGTGCCAGGTTTTAAAGTTTTCAATTTTGCCTTTCATCAAGAAATCGAATCATAGTCCCTTTTTTCCAAAGGCCAGCATTTCTGAAAAAGACCTTAGGTTTTCGTACGCTCCACTGGACAAAACACCAGAAATTTCTCAGGTTTATCTTTCCGTGCCTCTGTTGTTGAGAGGAGGAGTAATGCAGCCAGCTAGCACCTATATGCCTATACTATAACAGCACATTCATAATGAAATCAGCTCTCTGCAAGAATCCTCATCCCGTGGCCACGCTGTCTGACAAAGGTGACCAGTTTCATATACATATACTAGCTGGATACATTACCAGATTTAATACAAATACATTACTCTCCTTATATGTCGTACCTGCCGACAATTTGATATAAGCTTAAGGCAGTGCAAAGGCTTGTCTTGCACCACAGAGAACATATACAACTTTTATATTCAGTCGCTCCAGTGGAAGAACAAAAAAACTTTATTTGTGTATAGGTGAGAAAATAAGGCTATTTCCCCTCTAAAGGAATGGGAAATCACCCACCCAGCTAAAGGAAAGAATAAGAAATATATTTTTAAACCTATGCTGTGTTATCTGTAGCTGGGAATTTCAGAAAGCTTATTTACTTATATAATCCTAAATACCGAGCTTTAATCATCCGAGGCACATGTGTTTTAGGCATTATTTAAGAACAGCCATTCCCCAGACTTAAAATCAGGTGGAAAGATAAGGGGGAAACTATTCCTGCGTTTGCAATATTTGGCATTTTCACTGCAGAGCGTGGCTGCAAAACGACTGAGTCCAGTTTCTCATGCCCTCACGCTGGGCGTACCATTGAGGGCTGGGCTGCAGACCCCGGTTTGCATGGCAGAGCGCTGGGAAAGCGTGCCAGGCAGCCCGCTTTACAAAAGCCAGGATTACAGGCTGCTTGCGGAGAAACACCTCCCCCGCCTTGCCAGAAAAAGGAATTCAGCAGCCTGGGGATGGGGAACGGATCAATTGCCAGAAATTAGGCTGCCAACTCGCTTCCCCATGTTCTTTCTCATTATTGCTCAAATAACCATTTGTACTCACACCAGATGCTTGTTAATCAAGGCCAATTAGTCCATTTTGCTCAGAAAATTTCCAACCGGCAAGACAAATAGTTCAAATAGCACAGAGGTCAACCAAAGCAGGAGCACCGGTGACAGTTTCATGTGTGTTTAGCCAAATAGAAAGCAGACATGGCAAGGGCACGCATGTACGGCTCCCACGTGTATTGCGCTGTATATTCACCCCAGGGTAACGAGTTACACTGGCTCTGCTCAGGCAGAGAGCTCAGACGCCTCAGGTGTTTGTCTGCATGTTTATTTAGACCAATATTCTATGCCGATTTCCTAATCTAAGTTGCCCCAAATGTCAAGGTAAATACAGTTTAAAGGTAATCATATTCAACAAGATCTTCAGGAGTACTTTCTCAGTTGGGTACCCTGCGAACAAGGTCAGCCCATGCACTGCAGCCGGCTGGCCATCTGCATCTTGCCCAGGGATTTCTCTCTCCCTCCGCCTTTGCAATCCCATGGCAACCATCCAACAACCTGACAGCTTTAAATCTTCTCCTGCATATGTCAAAGCAGGTTGAGAAGCCAGCAGGCTTGCTGTATGGCTCGGGTTTTCTAAAAATTTGGGTTTTAAGTGGCATGTGGTAACACAAAGTAATGCGATCAGGCGATACCGCTCTGCAGATCCATCATGGCAAGAGGGGGCAACAAAACAAAACAAGAACCCCCAACATCTGACAACAGGGAAAGGTAGTTTGGCTTGTGCAAAGATCTGCACTGTGACCAAAAGTTCCTGTTTCCTAAATTCTCTCTTTCTGGAGAGCTGGATGTGAGACAAGGAAGGCTGAGGATTTAGTACAGAGTTTCTTATTTCCTGCCTGTTACAAGTCTGTGATACTGAAAAGTTTCTGCTGGGGGAGCTTTGCAAACACAGACATAAAGCACATCATTATTCCTGTTTTTATTTGAAATTGCCAATAATAAGAGTAATTTTCTCAGAATTTGTTAGTGAGTTTCAATTTCATACACTCACTCTATATTCATGCTTGAAAATTACTTTTGGCTGATAAAAGGATGTTAATACCTTATTTTATCATGCTGTGCATTTTCTATTACATTAAATCAATAGAGCCATACATGACAATCTCAGTTAATACCAATATAACTCACAGGTACTTAGTCATTTCTTTTGGTTGATGTAAGCTCGTTAATGCACCTCTGTTTTGGCCTAAGGCCCCCTCCCTCGCTTCGCAGAGAGATTGAATGCAGTGTTTATGTCTGTGTACTCTCATGCCCTTATTTGCAGCACAACAAAAAATTTCTTTCCTAAGCAGACCTGGACCACCCAAAGTAATTTCATTCAAGAGCTGGGCTGTCTTCAAACATCGGTGGCCTCTCAAGATAAAAGGTCAGCATGTTAATTCACCACAGCCCAGATCCCAAATCCTTCCCCTTCTAGAAATGAAAGGCATTTTTAAGAAGACCTCCTGTGCGTGAAGTTGTTTGCATTTTTGTCCAGTGGGCTTGTTTGGACAGGGTTGTCAGAGACTTTCTGAGCGTGCAGATCACAAAACGAAGATGTGTTGCCCTGCTGCTCGCTGGGGCTGCTGTTTTGCTCTTGCTTCTGTGCATAGGTGGGCACTTTATATCACATGCGCTCCCAGGGATGTGCAGGTGCCCAGGCGATTTGTCATCCCTGTGTGGCTCGGGGACTGCTGCCACGTAGGCAGTGAGGGACACCTCGGGAGGCATAGCAGGGGACCACCACCCAGGGATGCCCAGCTGCTGCAGGAGCAACCTCAACGGGATGGTGGTATGGAGAGGAGGGGGCCGTGGGCTGCCTGTCACCCACTCTGTCCTCATTGGGGTGCCCCAGGGAAGCGGCCCCACATGAGAAGGGTGCTGGTGATGCTGCAGGGCACGGGCTGGGAGCAAAGCACCTCGTCTCCTCCCTGCCCCTGCCCCATCCTGACACTGGGCCACGAGGTGGGCAGCGGCAAAAACGGAGAGGAATAAAAATGTGTTGCGCCTATAGCGTTGATTTATCTGTCTGTTCAAGGGAGAGGAATAAATATTCAAAAGTGGCCGGTAAAGGTGATGGTGCTGCCAGGCGTGCACATCCACACACCTTTGCACACACCAGTCTTTATGAATGGACTGGGGAGGCCGGTGGTAAAGCGACTCTGATATCTCATTATGGATGCAAAACGGAAGAATTTGCAGATTAGTTCCTGAAATCTATCTTGTAAAGCATAGATATTCATGTAAATAATAACTCTATTGGAGATAAAAGGGGAGTCCATATGTTGCAAGTAAATTTTCCTTTCCAAAATGCAACAATATGTATCCATGTAAAACATGAACAGTTGAATGCTCATTGAAGATGACTTTTAGAAGATTTATTTTAAGCTGATTTTTTTCCCCACCAGACTCTTTCAGTGCCATAGCATTAAATCTTAAATTACTATGTGGGTTGCAGCATTCTTGTGTTTTTATTCTATTTCCTTTTTTGGGGGGAGATTCCAGCTGTACAAACCACTTACATGTAATTGAGAGTGTATCATCATATGCTTCGCAGAAAGTAGGCTAAGAAATACAAATGAATGTTTCAGCACTGCAAGAAATGTGCCCTACTGAACTTTTTGCTGAATTCCTTCTTACTGGATAGATGCAATTTTGGACACAAATTTTCGAAAGGCTGATAGTTTAACTGTTTGTAGAATCAGTAAGTACATAAGAATAGCACATTCAAAAAGATGCGCTAATTTCCAAATCCATACCAAGACCACTATGACTGAAAACATCTACTGTATCATTTCCTAGGTATTTCACTTGAGAACAGCAGTTTGATTACTTTTCCATGAAATAAATTTAAAGTTTATTCACAGAATTAGAAATTAATGTAATCTCAGTGAGAAACAGGCAGAGAGAAGAAGTGAATTACATCCAAACTCCCTTAAAGGTTGGAAGACTGTAATTTAATCTTGTAATCTGATAAACCAAGACAAATGAGGCAATTGGCAAACAGGTATTTTAATCACAATACCTCTAGAAAACCACACAAATAACAAACACATGCCAGATCTGAAAGACACATTCATTTCAAAGTGCTGATTTAAGAAAAGCTGGCTGGTGTGTGACCGACTGAATTACCTCCATATTTCTGTGCCGCATGTACGTAGTATTTTCAATTTCAGATCAAGAACATTGCCTTTAAAAATGGCAAAGGCAATATCCTAGCATAGTCACAACAGAAAGACAGTCTCCATCACATGCCAGAGTCATTAACCTAATAATTTTTTCATGGTTGTAAGTTAACCCCTGCAAGGTTTTGCTTTCAGCAGCTGCTGCATATTAAAAATTTCCTTGAATTTGACTCACCCTTTGAACAGTTTCATCTCGTAACAGGCAAATTTCTACGTCTAGCTTGTAGTCAGCATTTTATGAAACAGTTCCTATTGTTATGAAAATGTTTCTCTGCCTTTTTGTTAGGTGCTTTTCTTTCTAAAGCCGGCTGTTGCTGTCTTTGCATTTTTCCGTTCAAAGGTCAGGTCAAAGGTACTGAATGGTCGACCATGGCTATGTGGAGTGTAAGTGAACCCAAGAATGGCCTTTCTGATTGATCATCTATTTAAACAGTGAGAGCGTTATGCCTTTGGATTACAACGTAACCCAGGGCACTGGAAAACTGGAGCTACTGGCTGTTTGTGAAATATGCATAGAGAACTTTCTATTGCTTGCAGTGTTTGATGTGGATCTGAAATTCCATGTGAGCTTTCCAGGTCTTCTTCCCATAACCTCTGCGAATGTCTTTCCCTTTGCTCCACATCTCATTATAAAACGATGTCCACATCTCATTATAAAACGATGTCTTTAATACAGTGCATTGGCAAGGAGTTACTGTATCTGCACAAAGAACGAGTTAAATGTGAAACGTTCTTTTCAACCCTACCTCCCAATTTAAGGTAATTATTTCTTAACATGGCAACCTCAATTCTTTCTCTTAACCAAGGCTTTACTGAAGAGATTGCCTTGAATCGGGTTTGAGAGCTTACTACATTTTTGTAGGCACGGTGTAATATTCTTTTTAGAAACTTGTCCTTGTCATAAATAAATCTATTCCGCATTTTGTGCATGTGACAGCCGTTGCTCTTAATTTTTGCTCTTGAGGTTTAATACATTGCAGCAAATGTAAGACAAAGAGAAAATCTGATATAACCTGAGAACATCCAGCAGAATAAAGATCACTGCTAATGTTCACTCCCACCTTCTGCTGTATCATTACTTCTGCAGTTAAGTAGTTATAAAATAGCATCCGTGACACCAGTACCTGTGCTTGTGCATTACAATATCACTTAATGAGACCTACTTTGATGTAGCAACTGCTGTTTTGAACAGTTTCTTTTACTTCTGAAGACAGAATGAAGTCATTACGAGCAGGGAGAGCATCATTTTCAAATTATTAATTTCAAAAGCTAAAAATGTCTCCAGCCAATTCCAAGCAGCTGGGTCTGGGACTCAGAGAGCTCACAGGGCATTTCTCACAGACTCTCTGCTGACATTTCATTGTAACAGCCAAGATGACAACCCTAACTCTACAAGCCACCTACTGAATATTAAAACAAAATGGGACAGATCCCGGGAGAGAAAGGGAGCACCTGTGTCTCCTGTTGAAATCAAACTGTGAAAAAATATCAAGTCTTTAATACTTTTGTCCCTGTCTCTAGATTCCACTTTTACTAGCATGGAGATTCCAGGCTGGGCTGGACGATTGCGCTTGCTGAGAGTGCCGTTACGCCACAGTAGCTGTTTAGGATAGGAGGTCTCCATACTCTGTCAAAAATTACTCTGGTGATCCTGTCCGTTGCGTTGCAAAGCCCTTACAACAATGCAAAAGGCACATCATCTCATTATGGTTTAGTGACATTTCAAACTGTTGCTTCCCAGCAAACAGGAGGCTATATACAATGCAAAGCATTGGAGGGTTGGGCTGTATATATTTGTGACCAGCGAGCGCATCTCTGAATGGTAACTGGTGTTATTTGATTGTAAGGGCTTTGTAACTCAGATGACTCTCCTGCCTAAGCAGGTCACGACCATACGTTGGAGTGGTATCCACAAGTTACCACTTGCTTCCAATCAGCTCCTGGCCTCAGCTCCTATTGGCTAATTACTCATTTTCCAAACAAGTTCTTTCATCGAAGACCATGTGCTGTCCATTGGTCCATGTGACAATTAGGGGCCAGGAGGACCTCGATGACCCATGGGTCTGCGACTGAATTCTTGGTGCTACAGGGGCACAAGGGGTACCATTACGACATAAAAAAACCCCAACCTTTTCACTCCAAAAAGTCTTTGGATTAAGAACTAGTTGTCAATTTGGCGTTCATTAATTTTAGATCTGAACAGGATCGCTATGACTTGACCTTTGATTTTATCTGTGTTGCTGCAGCTGGGGGCAAAGTAGCAATGTAGTTTTTTATTAGAAGACCATAATGTCAGAGGCAAAAGGACATTGCCAGCTGCAGTCTGTCTGCCTAGTAATCTGAGGCTGAAAATGCCCATGAGTGTAAGTAAGTGGTACAGTAAATAGAGCGTATTATGCAATACAATTACTTATCTGACATTCTTCTGGACAAAACGTGGCATAATTCACAAATGGCTTAATGTTCTTAGTTGCTTATGAAAAACGGGCAAAGAAAAGCCTTTCTCAGCTTCCTCAAGGCACAATGACTCCTAGTATTAGTGCCTCCTTTGCCCTGGCTAAAGATAAATTACCCCATTACGCTACACCTCCTCTGCCCTCTGGCAGTGGATTAAGTAACTTCAGTCAGGGTACGCCGCAAGTTATTTCTGTGTGCTTTTACACCGCGGCTCAAACAACGTTCTTCTTATGCAGGCTCTGTATGCATGTGTGTAGTTATTAGGGTAGGTCGTGGCCCCATTATGCTAGATGATATACATGTACATCATTAGAGACAACCCCGACTGAGACTGCACTGCAGCCCTACCTGCACCGAGCCTGAACAGTTCACGCGGCCGAATGTGTTCCCCAGATGTGCTCCCCAGGACCAGACATTGCAGAAAAGTCCCATTCAGCCGCCGGGGCTGCGCAGCCCGTGAGGGGACTAATGGCATGGTTTCAGTTAAGCATGTGCTTAAATGCTTTCCTGGGCAGGGGCCAGAACGATCTGCGTCCTGCCGGACGGACTTTAAACCCACACGGCTCCAAAGACATTTGCGAGGGTTCTGTAGAGGTAAATCTAAACCTCGAGACTTGGATAAAAAGTGAGCTCCATTTTCCTCTCATCGGCCAGACGAATCCCATGGAAGAAACAGAAATCTACGGGATTTTCCACCGATGGCGCTTTGCCCAGCTCACCCCTTCTTAAATCCCAGCGTGACTGTGGCTGTCAGAGCTGCAGCTAAAGCTGGACTCCAAAACTTTGGCAGGCTGTCATTCCCTCAGAATGTGCAGTTTCATCAAATATGAAACGTGTTGCAAAACGGATCTGACTTGGCCAAAATAAGGTTTTGGAAGAGAAATGGGAAATATTTTTTCACTACATTTTCAACATTTTAAATGAGCTTTTTTGATGTTTCAATTAAAAAAAAAAAAAAAAAAAGAAAGCATTTTTTAAGTTCAAAAGTCAGGATATCCATTCCATGATAAATATAGCCACTTTGGAAAAAGAAGGGACTCACAGCATGAAAGATACAGTCATTCAATTTACCTACAGCAAATCAGGCAGGGTTTCATTTTGGTATAATTTAAATGTATATTCAGAGAGCATGTACACCGGAGAGGATGCATTCCCTGAGGCAGCTGACTCACTTGCTCAGCGTCCAGGTCTCGCAGGCTCCCCGTTCCCTCTCACCTCTGCTTGGAGGAAACTCTTTCAGGCAGAGACCCTGGGATCCCTGATAGCTCTAGCACAAGCCAAGGATTTAACAGTGTCCAGATACCCAGCTGCAGAGCTGAACCAGCTTCCCTGGGGTTTCTGAAGGGAGGACAAGCGCCTCAAGGGCTCCCATCCTGGATTGAAGGAAGCTGCAGAGCACAGAAACTCTGCAATTCTCAGCCTGAAAAGTAACACCACCCTAAGGAAATGGGAAGACTCAGTGTCCCACCAGCCATGCCAATAAGCTGGCGGGAAGCGAGGCAAGTAGAAGCCACAGTGGAGGTCCTCTCCCAGTGACACCTGTCTGGGACGTTGCTTGGTTTCACGAGCCAGTGCTTCATCATGAAAAGTCATCTGCTCCACAAAATACTCATCCAGCGCTAACTACATCTCAAAAAAAGAAAAAAAGAAATTAAGATTATTAACCTGCCTGAAAACATTATTTTGCTTTTCTCTTATTTCAAAGACAACTCACACATTCGGGGGCCGGGGAGAAGGCAATTGCAATCTGAGTGGAAGATAAAGGTCAAAGTCTCAAAATCCTTTGCCAAATGGAACTGCTGCCCTGAACACAGCTTTAATCACAGTAGGACAATGTTCTTCTCTATTGTACCTTAGTGGGAGATCTCTGTTGGCTCAAACAAAATAGATTCTCCTCAAAGAATGAAATGAGATGACAATGTAGATATTGTCTTTGAATGACCTCCAAAAGAAAATCAGGAAGTGCATACCAAACTTGATTTGAAATGTACTTATTGTACTGACTGGGGAAAAAAAATTTCAGATGAAATATCCGGATTATACAATCACCAACATAGAGTGAAATGAGAAATAGGAAATACATGCAAACATCCCTATTCATAGGTTTATATGGTCTTTTCAATTTTCATCAAGCATAGAAGACAATGAATAGCTAGGGATTTGAAGTGTACAGATATATTTCTGCAAAGCTAGAAGCAGTGAAATGGGATAAAAAACCAGTTTAATAGAGTAAGAATTGCTTTTCCTTTTCAAATTGGTGTGTATCATTTTTGTGCAGTAGCCTAATTATCTTTCCGTTATTATCTTTATTTTTAACTAGCATTTTGCTGTCAGACATTTGATTCTTTTCTCTCTATTGAAATCTTTTCACACTGTTACCTTTATCCTTATGCTGTTATATCAGAATTTTTTTTAAACAGGGGTGCTTAAAGGCTAGTGTTGCTGCATAGTTTCCTTTTTCAAAGCCTGGCTAGATCTGGGCACTGATCTAACAGTTCAATAGTGTCTTCTGTTGACTTTTTACTTCCCTCAAGGGAAAAAGAAATTCTGCCTTTGGGAACATAAGGGCAGTTCATCAGAGCTGTGAGCTCAAACTTTATCCAGAAACTTTAGGAACAAGAACACATTTTGTGAAATACATCTGTAAAAGCGTGAAGCTTTTTTCTTTGTCTACTTTTTTTCTTTTACTGGACCCAAGAAATTCTTTCCTAATTTAAGTGAGGACTAGCTACCATCTCTGCTTTGCAGACTTTGTGACTGACTATTGTTTTATCACTGTATTTTTTTTTTTTACTTTTTTGGGATCAATCATATCACCACATTTCAGAAGGGCACGGACTATTTTCAAGCATAAGGCTTTGTTTCCCTTTAGAACTGAGGTGTGAGAATAGACAGGGCAAAGGGCTGTCTCCCTTAACAACTCAGGGCTAGAAGAATAATAGGGGTGATGATAATGATGAGGCAAACTAAATACAACAGGTCTCCCAGATGAAAACTTCTGAAAACATAAATAAAAGTGCAAAAAGTTGTCTTTTAATTAGCAGGAGGGCATAAAATGCTGAATAATTTCATTGCCAGAAGGCAATAGAAAATTGCCGTTCCAAATTCCTCTGAAATCAAACCCGACCTTAAGGGGCTGTCTGATGAGGTCATTGCATTGATGAGGTATCATGAGTGGGATAGGAGCAAGTCTGAATGACAGGAAGGGACGCCCCTGTCCACGCATGCCCACCAGCAGCCCACAGCTCAGCTGTCCAGGCAGAGTGGAGACAGGGCTGCACTGGGCAGAAGCGCTCTCGGCTGGTCCAACAGGCAGTCACGTTTGCGGCTAAACCCCAGAGCTCTTGGTGAAACCTGCTTCCCAGGTGTGTCTCCTTAAAGCTGTGGACACCTTGAGCCCCCTCTCCTGATGCAAGGGCACCTGCCTGCCCCTCTGAGCCATTACGTGCTCCCTCCCATGCACCTTTGAGTCCACGCCGTAGGAAGAAGCAAGGATATCATGTGAGTCCTGCATATGAGCTGCTTGCAATACAGAAGCTACAAGAAATGCAATTAGTCCTAGAAGGCCCCGTAACAATGTTATGTACTCTTGAGCAGCAGCATCTGGCCCCATCTGTGTTTGGCGACTGTTGCCACGGGAGTGCTCTGCAAAAGAAGAGTTTATCTATAGACGGATAGCAACATAAATGCTTTTCTTACCTGTTGGTTTCTTATGTATCTGTAGAGCACTTTATTCTGCAACACTCCTGTGCAAATAGTTACTGCACAAGCAACTCTGAAACGTAATGATTACAGTGGAGATCTGGGCATTCTCAGAGGTACGGGAGTCACAAGATTTGGGATGGGTGTTTTGTACATGACTACATCTTCACAAAGCAAGTTTGCTTTGTGTTTTACTCTCTGGGGGATATGGTGGCAGGGAAATTTTGCAATAGTTGCAAACACCCATCTGAGCTTTGCTTCAGACTTGACTTGACAGTCACTCCCACTTGACCCAGCTCTAAAGAGGCACCTAGTTGGTCAAGCTGAAAAGTCAAATGTATCCTAACATGATGCCCACCTCGTCAATTCAATGTGACCCATTGGATCACATGCATGCTGATGTGTCTGTAAAAAGATAAATGTTGAGATAGCAGAAAAACCAGTTACTGTTATTACTTTATGAATTTGTACTTTTTATGATCATTTACAAGTCAAATAAAGCACCACACCAAGGAATTTACATTCAAAGAAGAAACACTTCAGTATCTGAAAGATCATCTGAGACAGTATGGTGGGGTGAAATAATTTAATCTGTTTCTCCACATTAGAAAAAATTGCCTGAAGAGCAGGATTATCAGCAAGGTGCCTATGTCCATACCACTTAGTCTGAGGCATACGGAGAGCACAGGCTGAGTCTGAGGAGAGTAGACCCACAGACCTCACACGCAGAGGGCAGGCACATTCAAGTCCTTCCAATGCCATGTTCCCCTCCTTGCTCCCATCCCCTTTCAGCATTCACTCCTGATGGGCAGGAGATGACTCAGTGGCACAGCTACTACCTAAAGCAGGAGTAACGTAATACTCATACGTTATTCTATATTGATTTTCTTGCCTATCAGCAGCATTGGCAATATTTCTTCTACGAGGATGGATTTTACGTTATCTCTGTCCTGTTCACTGACAGTATATATTCCTGTGTTTTCTCTACTGTGGTGCCTGATTAGATTAGTCCTTTGTAGAGTGAATTGATCAAGGCCTGTCGGAGCCCCCGGCTTCTAATATCTCTCCTAAAGAAGACCATACACAGGTCGTGCTAGGTTCACATAACTGAACATGTAACAAATTCTACAGAAGAAAAAACATGATCTAGAACACAAACCCTTGCCTTTCGCTGGAATTTAAATATGCATTTGCTAATTTTAAATACTACTTGGATCAGCGATGAGATGAATTCTTCCCAAAGTCTGATCAGGAAGGTTCAGGGTTAAAAACTGCAGCAAGCAGAGCAGGCTACCAATTATTTCCAGCTGAGATTCCTGTGTAAGTGAAAAAGCTGGTAGGCAAATAGGGATTGGTGTGTTTGGAACAGGGAAAAGGTTTCTGTTCCCAGGAGCTGGTGATTAGTCTGATATCTCTGTTTGGACTCATGGTTGAGCTGAGTCTGCCAGAAAAAGGGGAAGACACTTTGAGCAAATTATTTCTCCTGAAACCCACCTCAGAAACCTTGGGGAATATTTTTCTGAGCTTTGCAGCAACATTATAGTGCTCTTGGGAGATTAGAGGTTGGTTGGTTAAGTTGATCACATGTTAACTGAGAGGATTAGGCTGTTTTGTCTCAAAGACCTTGTAGAGAGGGAAGGCAAGAAAATTACTTGTCAAAGAACTGCCAAAGATGGTGGGCCTGATTTCAGCTGTTAGACTATGCCATGACAGGGAGAAAGGCTTCTGGGATGCTGATGCCCACTGCCATGGCTGCAGGGTGTCCCTGTGTGCCTGCGATACAACCTCCCCCTTGGCACCCTAGGGATGCCTTTTCCAGTCCTCACAGCCTCATTTCACCCTGCAAAAATACAGATATGGCAAAGGTTAGTGATGGCTAAAGTTACCAGACCACTCTAAACTTCTTTTATTCTTGTATCTTGGTGTCAACAAGTTACATCTGTTAAAAGTACCACGGGTCAAGATAGAGTAAATAGGTGCCAGGAAATGTGCTCTATGACTACGGGCTAGTCTCGCTGTCTGTTTTTCCTCTGTGATAGAGGGATAATACCCATCAGGTTTAGCCTTGAATTCACCCACCATGAATGTCAAGCATCTCATCACTTCAGCTGTTGAGAGTGGTGTACATTGGAGGTAAGGAACAGGCAATGCAGGTCATGGGAAGAGTTACTATTGTCAAAGAAATACCTTGGTATTTTCATTTTTTGTGAAGATTTATTTACTGTGTCCTAGACTCTTCTCCTTGCACCTCTTCAGGTGCAGAGTTAGGATCTCTCCAAGACTGTCTGGAAGAGGCAGAAGATGAGCTCCCTGCAGGGCTTGCTGCGAGATGGGAGAGCGCTTCCCTGCCATGCAGGATAATGGAGGAAGGACCGCAGGCGGCAGGTACTCATGTGTTCACCATTTCTGTCACTAGAGCTTTCCCTGTTTTAGCTGGCACAGATTAAGCAGTAAGTGAGCAGCAATGAGCTAAAAACCAGAGCTCCCATCCACGGGAATTGTCCTACACTGGTGCTTGCAAATCCCTGCAGTTCTCAGATACAAGGCTTTATTCTCTCTATAACAAGACTGAAAATAGTGTGGCCCAAATTTTCATATGCATTTCATTTTAAATGTAGTTATCTCATTCATCTTCTCAGAGTAACTTATCCACCACATTATCATCCCATGGAAAGTCCACACTGACAAAAGCATCTCATAAACACTTCTGTAGCTCCCTAAATGCTTGCCTGGTGCAGAAACATTTGGGAGACAGGCCCAAAGCTGTAAGCGGTCTATAGAGAGTTGCTGCCATTGCTATTCAGAGCAAACTGGTAAAGCTGATGTGTTATTTTCAAATCATCCTAGCTGACACAGGAAAACTGCACAGTGTAATGTTCTGAACACAGACCTAAATTCAGTGTTGTCCTAAAGACTGCCCAGTCACATCAGAGGGACAAACGGAAGTTACTGCAATTATCCTCTGGCAATTTATATCTATCTAGAATGATATTTGCCATCTCATGGCAGCAAGATACTGAGCTGGTCTTCAGCCATGTAAAACAGATTTTCTCATCTGCAAAAGGCAGGTGTGAGGACAGTAAACTGTTTCATGCATTTTAGTGCAGCACTAATGAGATGTAGTGGTAGATTCAGGCACAGTCTCACTGAAGTAAATAGCATGAGGTCGCCAGTCCCACCACTTTCAAACCAGCTGACATGTCAGAACAGGCTGCTCCTAGGAGCTGCTTACTCTTTTAATGTCTTCCTCCCTCCTCCCCTGTAAACTAAAATAAAAATATTTAATATAAATTTTTATAGGCTATTTTGCAAAATTCTGTGCAGTGGCAAGGTGGAAAACCTGAATTTCACAGGAACACTGTTGGTTTTGTGCATTGTTGCTGCAAGTCTCAGAGCTGCTCCTCAAAAAACGAAGCACTGAAAAGGAAAAGAGCAAACAAAAAGAATGGATCTCCGGAGGTGAAGTGGAGCTGAGCACAGAAATAAAAATACTTTCGAGTCAGACACAGATTCAAGACTCTGGGGCCCAAGCTGTACATCATGTCACTTGCCAGAACAGCAAGGAGTTGTTTAATGAACTGAGATTTTGGTAGGTAGCCTGAAAGAAAAGGAAATCGCAGAGGAATTTTTTTTTTGTTGCTCTTGCAGCTTCTGAGAACCAGAAAGTCTTCACATACACGTATATGTTACAGGCTTGCATAGTCCCACTGAAATCTTGTCCGCTTGAAGTTAAAACACTGCTTTCCTGCCTTAGTGGATTGAGGCCAGCAAGCTCCACACCTTCCCAAACAATCTTGAAGCAGTTTCCTCCTCTAATTTGGCTCCCTTGGCATGAGAAAAAGCTCTCATAAGTTGTCATCTCTGCTTAGCGAAGGCTCCTTTCATGGCTAATATGATGTTAAAGAAGAGATGAGTTGTCCTAGGAATACCTCAATGGTTTAAAGCTAATATGATGAAAGGAGACAGCTCTAATCTGAGGAGAGACACAACCACCTCCACCCAGACTCTAGTGGCAAAAGAATATAGTGTGTGTGTGTTAAGGCACAGTAGGCAATGAGTCATTTCTGACAGAGAAATAAATTTATTATTTTTGATCTGCAAGAGCAAGAGGCCTTCCAGGTCCACAGAAAAGAATCCAAACTGGTATCACTTAAGTTTGCAGACAAGGCAAAAGGGCAAATAAGTTTTTCTACAAATAGGCTAAGATGAGGGACTTAGTCTGCAATATTGCTTACAGGAAAGGAATTCCCATACTTACACAAGCCTGCTTAATTAGGTTATAGCAGCCTTTAGGATTAATTATTCCCAGCCCATAGGAGAGATGGAGAAAAATTATTCCAATAACACTGAAAAGAATTTTGAAGAAATACTACTGAAAAGAGACCCTAACCCACCCCACGGCTATCAGACGTTATTGCCCACGTTTGCTTCCACTACACCATTAACTGGATGGCAAAACACAGCTTGAAATCTGCCATGGGAGCAGAGTCACTGTATGCAGGTCTAAGTGGATTACTCATCCATCCTCCCTGCTGCCCGTCACAGATGGGTTTCCACAATAAAACCAACGAAGCTACACCACCTGCTTGTTTGCCTGACACCATTACCAGAAATGGCATCACAACCATGGTGTAAAAATTAATAATTCTGTTCTCACCTCTGAAAGGGCTTTTCATTTTAGCATGTCAGAGACTTGCTCTCTTTGGGATTGTACTGTCCAGGAGTATCTTCTGGCTGTCTGGTGGAAAGCCAGGGATTTCTGAAGGAGCCGTCATGGGTACAGACAGTGTTTGGTGCAATGTCTTCAAACTGGAAGAGAGTAGATTTAGATTAGATATTAGGAAGAAATTTTTCAGTATGCGGGTGGTGAGGCACTGGAACAGGTTGCCCAGAGAAGTTGTGGAGGCCCCATCCTGGGAAGTGTTCAAGGCCAGGCTGGATGGGGCTTTGAGCAACCTGGTCTAGCGGGAGGTGTCCCTGCCCAGGGCAGGGGGGTTGGAACTAGATGATCTTTAAGGTCCTTCCCAACCTGAGACATTCTACGATTCGATGATTCAATAGGAACTCTCTATTCCAGCTCCCCAAAATGCTGCTGTTGAAGCAGCCTCTCTGATCTTACCTGATTTAGCAATGTCATAGCACATAAAAGATGCGGTGTTCCGATTACTGTACACAGAAATTTATTAATAACTGGACTAGGCTCCATTCACCGAGGTTAGCCTGCCACCAGATTCACCTTCAATGAAGTTCACTCTCAATTTTAATCGCTTCCACTGAATAGGACAAGGAAAGGGGAAATGATAGTTCTGCTCTGTGCTTGTCCACAGTGAAAGGGAAATCCCACTGCCCAGTTTGGCTTTTCTCATCCTGTTTGTGTCTTTGGTCTGCATGTGTAATATATATATGTTAGTTTGTTACTTCTCAAGCAAGGGGAACTGTGCCAGATGCCTGGCAGAGCAAAAAGCTCAGGAATTCTACCCAGAGGAGCATATAATTTTATGGTGGCATGGCACATGCTGCGTATGCCTGTTCACAGACTTTTCATTACTGCTCCTACACACTCAGCTACAAATTTCCTTTCCTGAACCCCAGCCCTTAGAAAACCTGAGGTGCATAGTTAAAAGGCCAGATACAAAGAAACCCAACTCAAATGGAAATTCAGTGTCTTAGCTGTAAAGGCTTATAACAACATAAGAAAATCCTTCTCAGCCAGCAAAATTTACATTTTCTTCAGCTTCACTGCTTTTCTTCTGTATGAGTTCCCTTAATAAATTCACAGCTTTAAAAAAGAGACTTTTCTTCTTCTCTGGTTGGATGGACTTACCCCCAGAGCCAGCTAGACAAAAAGGTTCAGATAACCAAAACAAGTTTTCTCTTTCTGCTCTCTAATGGCTTTGGCCTGAAGTGCTTAGAGGGAAAATAAAAATCTGCCAGGTGATAGTCTTAGATCAGGGAAACGAGAAAACCAAGGGGAACCAAACCATTCAAAAGCAGTGTGCAGCTGGCCCTCCCCTCCAAACTCTCACTGAACTCTGCTGGGATCTAGTGTCTGTGTTAATTGTGTAATCCTGGTAAAAAATGTATATCTGCAAAGCATATCCTTTTTTTACCACACAACCATAAATAAAGTGAGGCAAGCTTATTCCAAACACATTCATGATCAATTTTTCTTGATTTAAGTTCCCTGTTTTTTAATATATTCAGCTTGATTCCGCTGTCCCCTCCACCTGCTTGAAGCACGAGCATGCCATCAAAGGCCCTGAAGTTTCAAAGCCTGGTGCAAGTAAAATGGGAACCAGGATAAAATCCCTATTCCACTGATGTCAGGACTTTGAGAGGCAGAATTTATCACAAGGCCAATTTAAAGCCCATTTCTTTCACTGATGTAAACCCTGACTTATGCATATATAGAGGTGCTCATTCCACCTCTGGATGTTTTTTTTCTTCCAGGATGCTGTTCGTAAGAAGAAGTTTAAGGAGATGAAAGAGGAAAGGAAAGAGGAAGGAGTGTAGATAAGAGTTTTCTTTCAGCTTTTTATTGGCAGATAAAAGCAGAATCCCCACTGACTCCAGCAACGATTTATTTATTGGCAAAAAAGGTCGATCAAACTTTATAGTCACTAGTACTCTGTTAAAAATAATAAAACTAACAGATATATTAAATAATAGGTTTACATTAACGGCAAACAATGTTACCATCTGCCCTGTCAATCAAAGTGCATGCTGAAATTCTTCACTGAACTGGAACCACAGAAACAAAAAGGGATACAGGAGCATTATGGCAGCCTGGGTTATAAATTACAGGCAGTAGATATATTGTTATGAAAGCTATATCATTCCTTAAAATGAATTCAACCTCCTTGACCTACCCCTTTTCTTCAAAATTTCATCTCTTTATATGACCACTTCTTGGACCGCCAGGCCAGCATTCAGAAGCCTGAAGATCTGCAGCATGTTTAAAAAGATGAGAAACGACAAATGCTTTGACGAATTATCTCTCAAGCCCGGCCATTTCTGTAGCGCTTCATGCATTCTGATCAGACCTCTCAGCTTTAATGAATTTGCCCTTGGTGGAGGCTGCGAGGGCAATACTAATGGTTTCGCAAGGGGGTGAAACCCAGCGATGGCTGTTGTGGTGGGCAGTGCCAAAGCCTTGCCTGCTTCTGGCCCGAGCTGGAGAACCAAGGAGGGGGAACCAGCTTCACGGAGGACTCGTAAGATCAAGGTAAAACAGATCTTACCATGTGCGGAAATATTTTTCCTGGTTCCCGAACAAAACAGAAACATGTATGTGCAAGTGAAATTCTGTGCGAATTGGAGGTCCGATAAAATGTTACTTCGGGTCAATCAAAACTTTCCGCTGTTATGAAATCAAAGCATTTTGGTCCAAGTTTGCCCTTTGAGAGCTTGTCGATGTGTTTTTGTGTGAAAATAATAACAATGAATTGCATGTGGGAAAAAATCATTTCCAAATGAAAAATGAAAACGTTCCATTCCAGAAATGTTCACATGGGCCACTTCAACCTTATGGGAATGCTTTGTTTTGGGACAAGAAGTTCTGGAAACAAAATACTGTCAGAACTGACAATTTTTTTTCAAAACATTGAATAAAATGAAAAAAAAAATGGCACTTTTCACTTAGAAGAAATTTGGGTTGCAAAACAAATAGTTTGGCTGTACTTCACTGGGCTCCAGCATCAGGGCCTGAACCTGAGCGTCAGGAGACCACCTTCAGGTGAAATTAGCTCTGCTAAGGTGACACTGGGTGAGGATCCTGTTAGTTAAACAGCATTTACTGTTGAACTCAGGAACCTCATGTGGGATCAATATTATATTCATACCTTGGTGGGTATAGTTCGTAAGTCCAAACAAAGCTCCAGCCTGTATCATTTTAAGCCTGTAGGCATCCTGACAGTTGGGTACGGACACCATAAGCGACATGTGGATTTTATTTTAATTGGCTGATTTCAGGAACAGAGAAGCAGATCTCTGTTTTGCAGGAGGCAGCTTGCTTTCCTTGTGGGGACCATGTTGAGAACCAAACTCTGCCTATGAAAAAACAGTTCGTGGTCTGAAAAACAAGGGCTGTTTCCCTGTGCCTCACTATATCGATATTTATTCCTTTTCTATTTACTGGCCAGAGCTGTCTAGGGGAAAGTGGTGAAGCATTATCCGTGGCAGCGCAACCCACAGATAGACCATCAGATTAAGATAAATTTCCTAATTTAAGAATTATTTTGATGGGGTGGGAAAGGGCAGCTCAGTTTTGTCACCTCTGCCAACAGCCCCCCGGCATGCACGACTGCTCTCATTGTGGAGGAGAGCCCTGCCTATCAGCACAGACATTAGCTCTCAGCCATTAGTGCAGGCAGAGCAGCTGCAGGAGCTTAGCGACACCACCCCCCCCCAAAACGCTTACACCGCCAGGCCATTTTAATTGCAACCCACAGCTTAAAGTCTTCATTAAGTTCTCTCTGAGCCCTGCCTCCTCTTCTGTAAGATCAGCCGCTTGTCGCCCTGATCGGCGGAGCAGCGAGGAACATCTGCAGTTCAAACGTGATGCATATGCAACAGCGGTCTCAGGATTAAAGGTCAACAGACTCCTCCGACACCCAGGACCCTCTCTCCCTCGCAGGGTGTCTGGTGTCTTTTACATCCCATTGTTCCAGACGCTGTGCTTCCTGCCAGGCTTTCTGCCCGCTCGCTCAGCCCAACTGCTGCAAGGCTTGGCGCGGCGCCTTGGCAAGCTTGGCCGGAGCTGCCCTTGCACAGTGGCTGCCGGCGAACGTGCAGGGGCCACCACAAGGCAAATGATGGGGTCCTTCCCTTGGCTTCTCGTCGCAAAGCCCAGGGAGAGGATGACTGCAACAGCTGCAGTGCTGGCTCGCTCTTGACAAATGGTCCTGTCACTCTTCTTATTGATTAGCAATGTTATGACATTTCCCTTCAAAAACACAGATGTGGCACGGGCAGCGACAGGAGCACCGCTCTGGGAGGAACATAATGTTTGCTGTTGTTCCCATTCTCCTCCCTGCATCTGTTCATATCTGCGGCAATGGTTTCATGCGCTGACTGTTTTATCAAGAAGCAGTGGGAGCGGGTGAAACCTTTGCCTGGGTTAAAGGCAAATACGTCTTGTCGCATCAGGGGACTGAGCATGCAGATGACAAGCCTGGTTCTCCCCCACCCTGTACCAGTGTGCAGGGAGACAGCTGGGGATTCAGTCAAACCAGCGTTTGCAAAGGAGGGTGAAGGCGCATTGAATACATACATGATTTCAGATTTCTCTTGTGAGGTTCTTGGGTCAATTTTTGTCGCAGGATGTATTATAAAAGCCTCCTAATAACAACTGGGAAATTTCGGTGGTATGTTTGCATCCAGCAGGTCATCTCAGGAGCACTGGGATCGATCTCGTGTTGGTACACACATCTGTGCAGAGCCATATGGGAGCCCATGAGCTGTGTCAGGGGAGGTTTACTCATGGGTTTGTTGATTATGTGCAAAGCCTGGAAGGACCTTAGCATGCCCCTCAAAGTCCAAGCTGGAGCCTGTCAGAGAACAATCCATTTCTTGGGGGGGGTTATCCAGGTGAATGGGCTTCACAGCCCCCCAGGTAAGCCATCTTTTCCTCCCCTGGAGCCTCCAAAGGGGATGTTTGCACATCAGCAAAACTGTTCTCATGCAGGTGAGCCCTAACTGCACTCCACCTCCCTGGAAATCCTTCCCCCTGCAATAGAGAATGGTGATCTAATACCGCCAGCTTTCAGAGGCTTAGAAAGGGTAGCTAAGGAAGCAGGATACCAGGACCTATCTTTGGCATGAGGAGAAGGGCCTCTGACAGGGAAGGTCTAAGATAGCTCAGCTTCCAAGCATATGATTAAAAAGGGATGGTTTGAAACACGTCTGCCTGAGCCAGTGTCTTCTGGGGGCTGGAAACCACAGAGAGGGGACCTGAAAACATCAGGCCCCGAAGTATGAAATGGGCCATTCCACATACCGTTAAAATGTGCATTTCTAGGCAAAGTCTGCATTAGTGAGCTGTGGGTATCTCCATGTTTCTCTACTCTGTGCTCAGATTTTCACTGTAAAGGCATGTCCCGGCCACGCTGCTCTGACTGCACAGGAGAGAAATCCCAGCTGGTATAGCAAGAAGCAACATTTTCCTCAGTAAGGGCATAGGAGCCGACCTCCTTGTATCAAATATTTATAGGCCAAAAAACAAGTTTAGGAGGTTCTCTCTATTTTCACTGGCGGGAAGGAGAGCAAGTTTTTTCCCCGAGCCTACAAAATATGCCCAGTTTAATCTTAAAATGGCTTAAAGCCTTTCTTATTAGTCTGAAGCATTTAATTCAGCTTTAATTGAATCCTTTGCGTGCTTCACAAGGAAGCTAGTTAGAGGAAAAGTGCTTTCCTTCCAGTCCTAAAGGCTGCTCCTCGGAGGTTGAATTACGGGACCATGCGTGGTCTGCATTAAGAGTCTTGGAAATTCCTGATAAATTGATTCTATACACAGCAGTTAATGACCTTGTTGTTGCATTTAAGGGATCTTTCTATCTTTTAAGTCAGAAAAAGCAAAGTATGTCCTATATAATTTCTTTCATTGACCAAAGTCTTTTACAGTGCTAATACAGATAGAATGGGCTGATCCACAAGCTTGATTTATGTGAATTTGAAGCAAAGCACATTAGCATGATTGTGTAGGCACTACTGTACAGAGCATGCTAGTAATGAGAAGCCTATTTGTACATGTCTCTTGTACAGCTTTCAGCATATTTTACAGCCCCCAAAAAAGAGATATAGTCTAGAGGGAAAACAGAAAAATACAACAAAAACATGGGTTTGACCCCCCAGGCAACATGATGTAGATTAATATGAGTTAAATGGAATGTGACCAATTTGTAAGGCATTTGGTTTGTATCTTGAGAAATTGAAGACAAGATCATTTTTCCTTGCAATCAGTGTATGCCTTGGGCTACAAGCTCTTGTAGTCTCTACAATTGCCACAGGCCTCCTCTTTTAATATACCAGAGTATCCTAGAATATTTCTTACAACTTCCATAGTCCAATGATGTGATCAATTTGCCAGTATGATACCTCTGCTGCCTTTCCTTGGGAAAAGCCTCCATTAGTTGTAATGTGTGCTTATAGCTTCTGTGAATTTCATCAATTTTTGTGGAATATTTTGCCCACAGCTGTTTATTTATGCAAGAAAAGAGTTGAGTAATCTACATCCTATACAGTATGCAGGGATTATAGAGCAAGAAAAGCATTTTTCTGCCAAAGGTTCATCATTGTTTCTGAAGAAGGCTGTTTCAGGCTGCTAAAAGCCCAGTAAATTGTGAGTTCACTGTGGACCCACAGTTTTTGCTTATATAAGTAATTTTTGCTTATATAACAACAAAAAAATCTCAAAACGATGCAGTTCTCAGTGTTTTATTAATGACCATAAAAACTCTTTGCATTTTTTGAGATTTAGAGGTGACAACTTTAATGTGCTTTACCAAACAGGTTCTAAGACAGCATTCCCAGTGGAGCAGCTGGTCCAGAGAGAGACTAACTGAGGTCACAAGGAACTCAGCAGAAGGTTTCAAATACAGCCCAGGAGATTCATACCCATGAAGCAGGCTGAACTTCCTCTAAAATTCATCTCCTTTATCACATCACACCACCTTCCCATGCCAGCAAACAGCCAGGAGACCATCTCGAATGTCTCAAGTTCAGCTTAAGTTTCTACCCCACTCTTTGCAGCTATAATTCAGGAAAAGATTTGCCTTTGCTTTTCAAATGACCTGAAGAAAGTGCTCCAAAGGCACAAATCCAGCAACTAACTTGAATATGCCCTTCAGCCTTCTACTCTTAAGAAAAAAAAAAAAACTATGGTATGTTTGGCAGTCTTCCACTTGGGTGTGTGGGCAATATCATTCAGGAACATTTGGTAGCTATAACAACAAGATGTTCTGTAACTGTTAAGCTCATTTGTTTGAGTAGTGGACAAGGAGGGACAAATAGAGGTTGCTTTTCACTTATTTAGTTATTTATTTAAGACTTAAGATAAAAGAACTGAAAGATGGGCAATCAGGCAATCACGGCTGCAAGTGCAGGGTATGGGGCAAAGCTCATCCAGGACCTCTTTGTGCCTCCAGGTGCCACCATCCATGGCACTGGTGGAGGCAGCTATGAGTTCCGCAACCATTAACTCAGAGCAGAGAAGAAGTAGCAGCCATGAACTCCTCCTGCCTGACAGTGAGCAATAAAAATGACCAGGAAGTTCTACCTCAGTCCTGGCCCCAGGTCCTGACTGGAACCTTTGTTCTTTGCAGAGTTTGGCATCACAAAATACAGAAATCTATCCTTGGCTTCGCAGGCAGTGGAGGGGCGTATCCCCTGTGATACTTTGAGCCGTGCTTGTTGAAGAGAGAGATGTGGGATTGTGTTGTCAACCCATGACACCTTGTTAAATGCTGGATGCACAATGGGAGAGGAGGGCTAAGCATTTTGACTGTTTATTGCTATTGCCACCTTCTGTACTGTGCAAATGGTATGGAGTGTGAGCCCTCACCAGCATGCCAAGCCAGCCTTAGTCTCCCTCTCATTTCAGTGGCGTTACAGGTGGTTTGGAGAGAAGAGGGAAGGCAGATTTGCAATAGATACCTATCCACAAAGAGAAGAGGGGAAATGAGTCTTCATCCTTTTTAACATCTTCTAATCTTCAAGACGAATTTTATTGGTTTAAATGGGGTTTCTAGGAAATGGATGTCCCCACAGGAGCACAGATAAGTTTGGGGTGAAAGGGGCTGCTGAAAGTCACCTAGTTCAACCTCCTGTTCAAAGCAGGGCCAGCTTGACAGATTAGGTTGGTCAAGGCCTTGTCCAGGTGGGTTTTGAAAACTTGTCAAGCAGAAGAGCCAGGATTTAAATAGACAAACCTCTAGATAGTGCTTTGTTGTTCTTTGTTTTTTTAACTTGAGTGTCTCAAACTGTGATATGCCACTTAAGAATATTCATACAACAGTATGTGGTGCCACAAGTTGCTCTTCCAACCACGTCCTCATTTGTATTTGATCTTCCTGAAAGCATCCCTGTTGGAGGAGTGTACCTGCACCGAATTCGCAGGGCTACAGCCCTTTACGTTATGGCTGGATCTGGCCTTTCCCATCCAACATAGCCATTCAACCCTTTATTTTCAAGACTTACTGTCCTTTTTTCCCTCACCACGTTTCAGGACGCAGCCTCCAGTTCTTCATGGTAGCATCCTTGCCCTGCAGCCATCGACCTGGGGACGACGGCAGGCTGCTCGTCGAGGGCATGGGTTAGGCAGGAATTTTCTTTTCCCTCCTGCTCTCCAGCCTGAGATAATTGCAAAACTGATGGGCTATTTCTCCTCTAAGTTCAGCAACAAAGCCTTGCAGCTTGTAAGAATAATTCAGCCACAATTAGTGCTGGTGTGAAGCCAGGGCCTCCCACGGATGAGTCTGCCTGGTCCAGTGCAGAAGCTACAATCTCTTTAATGATGGGAGGTTCAACTAATTTAAGGTTGACCCTCAAGCTTCTGGCAGCTAAATTCCAGCAGTAACCTTCCCTCCCACCCTTTCCTCTGGAAAAAATCCTACCAACAACAAACTACAAGTGAGAGGGGGAGGAAACCTCTCTGTTGTTAACCTTTACAGGACAGTGGATGTGTCCAAATCAGACAAAAAACATGATGTCTCCCGCTGAAGTGCCATAAATAGTGCTATCTCCCAGTGTGATCTTTGAGAGAATCTGTTTTGGGGAAAGAACAGAAGAGGAGCCCTAAAAAGAGCGCGTGAAAAATGATGAAAGTTGCTTTGAAGTGAGTCCGAAAGCTGCAGTGCTTTCAGCAGCTTTCCCCTGGAAGCCCTTGAAATTCTATCTGCAATAAAAGGTACCAAAAGAAAACAGCTGGCAGGAGCTGTTAAAGTGGAAACAATATGCAGTTCAGAAGAGATAAACAGGATGGGCACAGAGCAGAATGAAAAAGAAGGTATGGATCTGTTACGCGATGGGAACAGCCCTTCTGTCCTGGGCTGAGACTGCGTGACCAGGGAAATATAGGTGGCTTTAGGAAAGTGGACTGGGAGAAAACAGATTTATGACTTGTTTTTCATGGGAACATGCATTTTGCTTTGCACTGGAGGACAGAGGCATCAGATCTGGTCCCCTGATTCTTCACTGAACAGGCCTCAGCTTGCATAGAACAGATTAGGGTGGTGGGGTGTCATGCTGAATGACAACACCAAAGCAGAAGCCAATCTTCTCTACTGATATTTCTCTGCTACCCAAGACAACAGCAGCTAGAACAGGAACTCCTTTCCAGTTTCAGGACAGTGTGGCACTTGTCTTGCTAGCTTGGCAGTAGTGCTCTGCTGCCAGCTGTAGAGAAGGGTCCAGTCCTTGTGCAACTCTGAAGCAATGCTGAGGCTGTGGCCAAATCTAAAGCCTGTAACCAAATATAAAGGCTGCTTTTGCACTCACTGATAGATATCACAGCCTTTGGAGACAGAAACTGGTGAAGGACTAACATCGGGGTTGGAACGGGATCCATCTCTCTGTGCAATGCAAAGAAAAATATTGCTAATGGAGTGTCCATGGACCTTAACCTGTTCTGATTTAGAGGATGTAAATAGTAAATACTGCTGTGGTTCCCAACTCAGTTCTGTGGATCTCTACTGGTGGGACTGAGAGCAGAATACAGCTATGGGAGGATGGTGAGGAATCCATGTGCAACCACATCTGTGAAAAAGTCTCTCATGTTCTGATCTGCTATTGACTCTGCCCATGCCATTACTGATGGAAAGTCTGCTTAGAGACCTCTGCTCACAGGGGAAGGAATACTAATCAAAACTTGTTCTTTCTTTACAGATGCACTTCAGATCAAAAGCACTTCTAGGGGAAAACAGTAATTCAGAGATGTGGTGGGAGTGGAGCATAGAGGAGCTGAGTCATACTTTCCATCTGCTTTCATTTCTGTTTTATACAATTCTCATTCTGCAGCCCCAATGTAATTATTTGTGCAACCATTAGACTATCCCAGTGTTAGGAGAGAAGCAAAACTGTATCCCACACAGCTCCACTGATTTTCCAGGCATGTGCATTTTCAAGGAATATTAAAATACAGAGAATCGGCCTCCAGTTAATTTTAGAAAAGGTGTGAAAATGTTCATATCAAGTCATTGTGCAGATGACCTAAGACATTGTACGAATAATATGTGGCATGGTGTACTTGCAGATTCCTTGAGAAGTTAGTTTGGGCAGGGCCATGCTGAAGAGCGGAAAGAATAGCCAGGATTTATGTTTTCTAGATATATGTTAAATCTCCTTCATTTGGGAAGGATCTGGCACCTTGCTGAATGCTAAAGGATAACCCATAGGCAGGGAGAAAATTGCATCTGTGATGATAATTAACATTTTTCCCTGTGGGCTAATCCTCCACTTTCAGAAAGATCCCAGGTACTCAAAATGCTTTGGGGGCTTAAATACTGCTGATGACCTGGGTCTAAACTGCCTATTCAGAAAAGGACTCAGGCACTCACATAGTTCCTGCAGCTCCAAGTGCTTTGATACATCTGAGGCTGCAAAACTCTTTCCCACTTGCACCAGTTTTATCCTGATTTGCAACTGATTTAGCTCCCATAAAATCAGTGGGCATCCCTCTGCTTTCTTTAATAGATGTTGGATCGGGTGTTAAAGAAGAGAAATTCAGCCTATCTAATCTATATGCAGATACTGTTGAACTTGCTTATTAGGAACAGAGCTTGGGATGGATGAAAATGAAGTGCTAAATATGTCCAAGGGTCAGGAGACTAAAGATGCCACCAGCAATGGAAAGGCAATTCCAATATATACAGGAGTACTAGACTGTATGCTATGCAATTCTGTTTTCTCTTACAGCTAAATCCTCTGGAATTTAATAAAATCTTCATCCTCTTCTAAAGGCCTTTAAGCAGTCAAATGAAATTTAATTGTGAATTACAATCTGACCATGTAGTTCTAGATCCAGAAAAGTTACAGAGAGACTATTCCCAATTATGTTCTGTAGCTTTTAAGAGCAGGTGACTTAAGATAAGATACACTTCATTAGAGCATTAAGTTTCATTCTTTTTAAATTCTTCACAATTCTTTTAAGTTTTTCATTGAGCAGTTGGCAGTAATATATTTCTAACTGAATGCAGACAGCTAGCAATTGATATGTACACTGAAAATAAAGATTTTATCTTCCTCATGAACTTATAGCCTAGATAGAGTAGCTGCATATTTTTTTTATTTTTTGCATAAATATTTAATAATAAAAATTCTTAAGCTTTTTGCATAAGGTCATAGGATATTCGAATGCCCAATAAGTAAAATATATCAAGTTTGGATTTCCTTTCACACTTCTGGAGTGTTAGTTCAGATTTTCATTGGTATAAGTGCAAATTGGATTTACACTTTTAAATTTTCACGTTCTAAAATAACTGAGTATGTGCCTGTTTCTGTGCTATAAGGATAAATAAATTATTTCTGTTTACAATAATGCATATGAATCCTAAACTAGAAACCTGCAGTACAAAGAGGAAAACAAGGTTGTCCTTGACCCAGACTTCTCTGTACACATTTGCCTTGTTCTTTCTCAACTGCCTCTAAACAAAGTAATTATCTTGTTAATCCTTTAACTCCCACTTCATCTTTGTTTTACTGAGAAGTTTTCTATTTCTGCTAACATACCTTTTCATGACAGTGCAAGTCGAAGTGAATATGATTTATAAGAAGATCCAATGATACTACAGTATAGTGAACACCATTCTCCATCCTCACTTCCAGCTTAGTGCAAGATCTGGTTTGTATGGGACCTGGTCTTCACTGGAACTGCTGGTCCAGTGTCTGACGTCCTTGAGACCTGGCTCTACATTGGTTTTTCCATCCTGTTTATATACAGAATCAATAATACATGTGAGAAATCGAACAGTTAGTTCCAGTATGTGATTTTTTTTTATGTTTGCCATTTGTCTACACTGATTTTTGACTTACCAAATATTGTTACCTCAGCTAATTTGAAACTTGAGCCTGTGAGGACTTCTTCGGCACTCTGCAGAAATAAAATAAGTGAGAGTTTCATGTGCTCAGCAAATTGTCTGCATCTTTTGAGATGAAACCTAATTTTCAATCTTCCTGACGTTTTACTCAGGACTCAGTCTCAGGAACCTATTGAAGTTGCTGTTACTGAAAACCACAGAAACTCTGTAATGCCATTTAGAGTTAGCCACATCCCGTTCACCTAGTGACAGCTCTTTGTTTTCCATCATCCGTCACCAGGAAGGTTATCCCCAGCGCCGGAGGAAGGGAGTGACCTGATCCCCACCGCCTGTGCTAGGGCTCAGTCCTGCAGCTGCTGCCTGCGCCGCTCCCATCCACATTCCCAGGAGCACCAACCCTCGGGCTGCTGCAAAACCAGGGCCTTGGGCTGAAGGATAGGTTTTGCCTGAATTGGGAACGACGGCATTGCAGGGAGAGAACAAGGATTTGTAATCTCGTTACAACCCCATCCTCACTTTGCTCCCCGAGATCAAATTTAATTTGATAAAATAATGGAGGCAATAACTGCCAAAGCTCAAGCCACCTGGGGAATAACTGAGCGCATGCAAAATGATGGATTCAAAGCAGCACATAACATTTCTTAACGCAACATGTTTCCCTTTAAATCATCGTTTGAGTCTTAACTCCTGAAGCAACCTCAGTACAGGCTGTCTGTCTCCTCAGAAGTGCCCTCTGGCAGGGAACAGGCTCTGTGTGCAGTGTCTTTGTCTAATTGCATTTTGGCAGAGCACGGTGAGGAGGAAATAGAGAAAATGAACTAGTTAATGTTATGGACAAAACCTGTCTATGGCTGGAAAGCGGAGGAGAGTCGAGTCCTTCCTGCTTTGCTGAACTGTCCTGCGTGGGATGCGAAATGCTGCCATCCTGGTGACTCTAAGCGAGCATTAAGGGGCAGGTTTCCGTTAGCTGCTCGCATTTGTGCACATTCACTGGTGATGGTTAATGTGACTATAATTATTGCATGGATATAGTTGGTTGGCTTTCCCACACAGGCTATTTCTTGATATATGTAAATCGGGGAGAGGCAGGAAAGTATTACAAGACACAGGTACTTTTTGCTGATTAGTTATAAGCATTTCTTACAAGCTAAAGCTTTGCATGAATGTCCTTGGCCAATACTTGACAAGGCTTTTCTATACCTCTCTATAAAGTACGTTCAACTCAAGAAGACAAACACATTAAAAATCATCAAGCAGAGTATCCCACCTTACATCTTATGACACAAGCCTGTGTTTGCGTGTCTTATCTCTCAATTACACCATCAGCTTTATGTCTTGCCTTGTAAAACATGCCTTACCCACTGTGAGAAGCTAAAGCAGCTGGGAAAGGTGACTGCCCCTCTGAACTGTGCTCCAGGAGGGGATTTAAGGAAAGGGGATCTAAAACAAACTTTTTAGAAGGTTGCTGATGCTGATGCTGATGCTGGTCAGGAGAGGCAAGGGAAGACTTCAGGAGATGAAAATCTGCCTTCCTCAGGCAAAGTGCATGGGCTCTGTACTAGAATAAAAACTGTCCTGAGACAAGGTTTTCCTGCATGTACTGTTTAACAAACATGCGTAATATCGCAGAAAAATATGGGATGATGACCATTTCTATAGAGGTAATAAAAAATAACCTTTTCTTTGTCTCTCAGTAACAAGGACATGCAGGCAGATAAGCCTGGACCCTGGTTTCAAAAGCATCTACACAACCTTTCTAAATCAGCAGGAGCTCTCTTGAAAAACAAAGGTGGAACATAAAGCCAGCTTTATTTTTCACATAAAGCCAGCTTTATTTTCACAATTTCCTATACTCTGACCGTGCTAAATCAGACCTGGCGAGTGATAGTCGCATCAGGAGCATCCTCACAAGGATGAAGGTGTGGGAAGGTATCCAGCACAGCATTAATGCGACTCCGAGTCTTGCAGCAGTGCTCTGTGCTGCGGCAGAGCCTTGAAGTTCGCCGAGGAGAGGAGGAAGGGGGAGCGCGGTCCAGAGGGGGGAAGATGGATTATCTTGTAGCTGACCCATTCTTTGTTCATCTCTGTGGCACCACATCCTTTGCCACACAAGTCATAAAATATCCTCCCAGTAGCTATTTTGACAGTGGCATAATAAAGCTCAGAAGGGAATGAAGAAACACATCCAGAAGTGTCAAAATAATGTAGCATACTGTGTTTGTACTGCCATTATAATATAGTGGATTATCAGTAGTTACACCAACACAAAATAAAAGTAAAACTTAAGGGTTTTTTTTTCAGAGGATCAGATATATTTTGCTTTTGCAAAGTACCTTTGCATACCTTGAGAAAGAGTCCTTCTTGTTAACCTAAGAAGGAATGATTTCCTTGGAAATGATCATGATTGCTATGAAAATCTCTGTCAGGAATACAGGCAAGAAAAATATAGCCTAGTATCAAAGTGGTCCAAAAAGACATGACTGAAATCATGGTTTTAATTTATTTTGAACAATTTCTCATCTGGTAACATTTTTCCATACTATTTTAATGGCTCTGGTACTCTTACTGCATTCTAAAATTAACCTTCACCTTACATGAACTAAGGAAATTTCATAACTACATCCGTATGTAACATCGCATAGGATTGGGAGTTGCTGGTACTAATGGTATTAATTTCAAATATATGTCAATTCTCTTTGAAAAGCAACATAATGGAAACTGAAATGATATCAAATGCAATAATAATAAATATTAAAAAAAATGTATACGTAAAAGTAGTAGTCAGAAGCTCCCCTGATACTGGTGTGCAGTTGTGTCAGATGCTTTAGGAGAAAAAGGCTATGTGCGCTGCTAGACCTCCTATGAAATAGGAGGGGGATTAAAGGCGCCACAAAATGAAGTGACCTGACCAAGGCGTGCTGTCAGGTGCCAGAGGGGCAGCAGATAAAACACAGGACTCGGGAGTCCCCGACAGGTAGTTTATCCACGAATGATGCTGTCTCTGTATTTCACACAGTCCTTCTTGTACCGGGACACAATAAACACAACAAGAGGTGGAAGAGCTTGAACTCAGACACTGCCAAAGTCAGCCTAGGGCACTTCCATGCGTGAGACCCGTTTCACCTCTCTCCAAGAGGATTTGTGACCAAGCCTCACCAGAGCCGGCGGGGAGTTGCAGGGACGGCGGTGGGTGTTTGCTCTGGCTCCAGGTGAGCACCAGGTACGCTTGGTCAACAAAGCGACACCCAAAGAAAACGCATCTGCCACAACGTAATGAGTCCGGGGCAGAGTGCCTGTTCTGCTGAGCAGAAGAATGCAGGACCTGGTTTCTCCTGGCCCAAAGGGTGCTTTTCTGGGCTGAAGGGATCAGGGAAGCCCCAGGAACCCAAGCAGAGAGGACTCATGGAGTCTGGCCAGGGCCAGGCAGGAGATATTTCTGTTTGACCGGCTGGTGGGCTCTGAGACTTGGGGTGGAAAGAAAGAGCCTGATGGTTTTGGCTGCTTCATCAGGCTGTGGAAAAATATAGTCTAGACGTAAGTATAAAGAAGCCACTTTAAGGGATGGCATTTTACAGTTATTATACAGTTTATCCTCTGTGTCCCCTGATATCTACCACAAGAGGATGGTAACTTGCTTGTATTTTTTTTGCTTGTTTCTTTATGTTGTTTTTTTTTTTTTTTTTTAATTGGCACTAATATCTGTTCATTTCTATACACATGGCAGGGAGCCTGAGGGGCAGGCAGACAGCTTTCACATCATCTGTCCTATGAACTCACTGGAAATTACTTGGTCCTCCTTTGCCCAATTATTTGATTCTCCAAATGTTGATACTAAAGGAAAACATGAAACTGGCTCCAGGGCAGGCTTAACCTTTTAATTCCAAGAGTTCCAAAATGGATTCTTCAGGCCAAATACATAAGTTTTATTCAGCAGTTTGGGCTTGCCTATACGGCCACTCAGTCCCTGGCTGCTTGGTGGTGGTTTCCAAGGGGAGTGCCAATTAGTGCTAATTGCACAGGCATTTACGGGTATGTATGTGTGCATGTAATGTGGACCCATGTCTCCTTCTCAGACCATCACTCATGTCATACATGCCATAGGCCCATCCGACAGCTGTGAGGTGACCTGGAGATGAAAAGCTCACATCCCATATCCAATCCCCGGAGCCAGCTGGGCCCATCCCCTAAGTGACTATATAAATCCTAATAAGAGCTAAAGAGGATGTCGGCAGGTACCCCAGGCTTTCCTGCTGTCCCCAGGGAGCTGTCACAGTGATGCAATATCTCAGCTGGCCCTCTGGAAAACCCCATGATACGGTGTTTGCCTCCACCCCATCCGACTGCAGAGGACGTGCCTCTCTGGACAGGGGTAGAGGGACAGCGGCTGGACAGATGGCTCCCCATCCTCTACTCCCAATGGGCAGGAGAGGACCTTCCTGACAGGTCACTGAGGAAGGGAAAATGGACCATCTTTCCCGGCCACGCCAGGAAAGTCCCTGCCAGCCCCAGTAGGCAGCTGGTATGGCCCTTGCTGGCAGGACATGGGTATCAGGGCTCCTGGCACACCAGGAGCAGGAGAGCTGTGCACTTCCAGGTTTTTGCTCACCTGCACCCAGCTCTTCACCACTCAGCCCTAGTAAAAGTCAGGTTTGCTCCTCTGTTTGCTTTGCAAGTGTTTAAAGCGCAGCACCGAGTAAAAAGCCTATGCTCAGCTAAGCAGGACCTTTGGACCATGTGGAAAGCCTACCTCGACCCATGTTGTCTTAAGGATTTAATCTCTTTTTGGTTCACTAGGAACATCTGCAGTTAACTTGCCATGGTGAGAGCAGAGTCTGTAGCTCACAGGAGTATGTGTGCTGCACGTTTACAAGCAGACACCGGTAGCTGGGCTTTTTAAGACTGAAATTGAGGGAATTCACAGCGAGAGTAGCTAATTTACCATTTTCTTATCATTATTTCCTAGAATTACAGCCAGAAATAAAACTATGTTGGGGAAAGATTTCCCTTCAAAAACACCCTGATACGGTGCATTTAAAAGCATAATTCAATATATGCTTTCATGGATCTTAGCACTTCTGCATTAAAAAAAAAAAAAAAAAAAAAAAAAAAAGAAGAGCCAAATCATAGCATCCACTTTGCACCAAAAATATTAAAAACTGCTACTGGGAAAAATTCTGATGCAATATCGATGTTGTCATTACAGAATATATAATAAATTGCTTACCACTGTGTACTGCATATACTTCATTAAAGAGTTGCTAGTAAAAGAAGAGGTAAATAGTATTTTTTCTGGAAGGGGGAGAGAACATACACTGAAGAGTCAAAACTTTTGCCTGGGAAAGACTTGCAGAAAGTTGTGCACGCTGATTTATACTCTTTACTCTGGAAAGACGAGAACTGGGATGTGATGGCAGAGGCATTTGGGGACTTTTTCTACGCTGCTGCTGCTTCTTTTCTGCAGAGTTTGTGAAGCAAAACTTGCGCAGCCCTGGACTGTCAGCGGCAATGAAGTAGCTCCACCACCTGGGTATTTTTAGAATTGCATGTCTTCCTCGATTACACTGCACTATACACGTTTTTTGTTTTGCTTCACTTTTTTTTTATAGGTAAGAACACATATTTGAAATAACAGTCATTATAAGGTAAAGCTGTAAATGCAGGTAAGTGATAACATTCAGCTTGTCCTTGTGTGCCATCCAGCAAGAACTTCTGTCTCTGATCTAAGACGAACCTTTGTTTTACAAGTGTTCCATCGTACTCTGTGGTATTACAGCTCATTACAATCTTTAGAAGTCACTGTCCCGAGAGATAACAGTGAAATGGAAGAGAGGAGTTATTCAAAAGTATTTTTCTGAGACACATTGCATTTATTTCTGTTAAGATCAAGAGGAGTTATTCCTGAAAGACATGGGTATGAAAAAAAGCATATCCCGAGCAGAAAAGTCTAAGGTTTCGGTGAAAGAATTAATAAAGTCAGTGCCTCATATCTGTCTCTTGTTTTTATTACAAAGACCCTCAGCCCTTGCTCCTTACACCCTGGTTTCAAGTAAAAATCCAGCATGTAAGCGTAAATTTCAAGCAGTAGGAAATTCAAACCAGCCAAAATCAGCCTGGCAGAAGTGGAGTATAATCAAACCCAAACCTTGCCCATAGTGTGGCTTTTCCCAGTTGCTCCCATGTTAGTGTATTTGGGCCTCATTTTATGTCCACGAAGTCTTTATTTTTTCACGTCCCTTCCTATTTCCCTGAATCCATTAGCTATGAATTAGTTGATATGAATTAACTGTGAATCCACACACACATGCGATTTAATGCAAGTGAGCAAAGTGAGTGAAGATGTGAACTTTTCAGAGCTGTCTGGGATCTCTGAGGGCTCCTGCTGGCACTGCTTTCCCCGGGGCTCTCCACTGGAGTTGCCCTGTCTAAAGCTGTGGCCGAGAATCGAGCAAGGCAGGTCCAGTTGGTGATAGCATGCCCTTTGGGCTAAGCAGTTTATCTCAGTCCCACCTGCCCTTCGGTCAGCACGGGCACTGCTTCACAGGGGACTGATGTATAACAGGTCACACGCAGCCACCAGCCTAGGAAGGATAAAATGTGTATGAGCAGCCTCAGACCTCTCGGAGCCATACAGGGAGAGAGATAGTGGTGCCTGGATGGACTGAGGATTTCCCACCCACCCCCCAGCAGTTCTAGTTTTAAGTCCCACTGTACATAGAAAATGTTTATTCCTCTGTCACATGTGGCTTAAAAAGAGCATACCTAGTGCTACAGAGAACTGATGTTTGTTTATCCTGTTTGTGAACTTACCTGCAGCAGCTAAAATCCCATGTACAGCCCAAATCTATCTTATAAGTGCTCTACTGGGCATAGTAGGAGATTTGGCAAGAGAGCAAAGAGGTGAAAGAGGGCAATAGTCATTGCTGACATCATGCCACAAACAAAATAGACTTATTCACCCTCTTTCTTATACAGGAGATGTTATAGAAACATCAGGCACTCACAGTTCTGTTATTTTGTTATTTCTGTTCCTCTTTCAGCCTTACTCCCATCCTCCCTAGAAACCTCTGCTTTTCTTTTTTTGGTTGTTGTCTTTCATGGCACTCTTTAGGATGAGAAGCAAGCAATCCCAACAGAAAAAAAAAGTTATCTCCTCATTTACAGAAAGTGTACAAGAAGCAACAATATTTTTAACAAGATCGCTTTGGAGTTTCGAGGAATTGTAGACCTTTGGTGGCTGGCAAGGAAATGGGTTTTACACCGCAGACTGTGAGCAGCTGTCCCATTGGTTCAGTCATACAAATAAACTGTCACAGAGTCCATGACCTCAGCGTTGCTGCAATGATCATCTCACTCCTTTGATTAACTGAAGGACCCATAAATTTATGTCCTGAAATCAATGAAACTCAAGCTGATGAGAGAAGGAAGTGGTCCAACATCAGACACACCGTTCACTCCTCTTGGATAGCAACGCCCTCAGTATTGCACCTGGTTTTGGTTGGAGGAGAGCAGACCCCTGCTTTCATTCAATAGCCACGCTTGCTCCACCGAGGCAGCAGCTTTTTTTTGGCAGAACAGAAAGCTAGAGTCCAGGAAGTACTCACTGTATGCTAAGAGTAGTTAAGAGTTTCATTTGTTGTGTGGAAAAGTAGTTATTTTATTTTTTAATCTCTTGCCTTTCAATCTATCAGAGTTTAAAAAAAAAAAAAAAGGACAGAAAAAACCCCTAGTTCTTAACCCTCTCATGAATCCAAGCTGAAGAAAAGGAAGCAGTTTGATTTGAGATGAGATCAGGCTTCCAGAAGGATTTTTTTAAACCTTCCTAATTTAGTTTATTTAAGCTCAGTGAAATGAGCTATGCAAAAATACATAAAAAGTCTCAGCCTTTAAAGAACCAAAATTACCAGAAGCTTCTGCTAGTAGAAAATTCCTCTATTACATATTTGGCAGCAAAGTGGCTGCATAGACAGATGACATGCCATTAGAGTCCATATAAGTAACCGCTAGGGAAAGCACCTGCTGCAATACAGAAGATGTTGTTAGAAATGCAAAGATCTGATTGAAAAGCAATTTATATTCCAAGCAAATGCATAATAAGAGAAGACATACTACCCAGCGCAGAGCTTCCTGCAGAGGAAAGTGACACACAATAAAAAGTAGTTAATCCTGTGGAAATAATTAAACAAGATCAAGGGAAAAATATATTTGAAAATATACGATGCTTAGCCAAAACATGTCTGGTTCAGCTTAATGAAAAGGGAGTTTGTCCTCTTGGTCACGGAGTCTTGCAATCTAGAGAAATTCCTTAAATTAAGAAATAGAGAGAGGAATACTGAGTCTAATTCAGCAATGAAATCATGCTATTTCAGTGTCTGTACCTGCCTATTGTCTGGTAAAATAAACATGTGCAAGGAAATTCATTTCAGAATAAATGATATTACTGCCTTCCTGTCCTAGATATCCCTAGATATGTTTCTGAGAGGGATGGGAACAGAGAGAGCAAAGGCTCTTACATTCACTTTTTATACTAGTGAAACAAATGAAGTCAGCCTCTGCTTTCTGCCCTATTTCCTTGCACTGATCGAATCTTGCTCCCCTGGATGTTAACGGAAAGAGTCCTATTAAAGCTGGCAGGAGACTGAGTCAGGCCCTGGAGTTATACACAAAAAAGTGGGGCAGTGATGAAGAAAAGAGGTAAGATTGCCTGGTTTGTGCCACTCAACTCATAGGCAGCACAGGGCAAAATCCAAGCTGGAAAAGGACAGAGCAGAAAGTCTTATGAACTTTGACAAGTTGAGTATCTTCTCTCTCCTGGTAGGGGAGAAAGAACTGACAGCTGTGTTTAGGAACAGGCCTTAGGGAAAATGAACAATTGAACCGATCCTGCTAAGACTATGTGACTTCCCTGCAAGAAGTATCAATTGCTGATGGCTCTCCTCGTCCACTGTCCCGCTCTGGCAGAGTTATGCATCTGTACTGTATGGCCAGGGCATGCGGTCACACTAACCTGTAATGAAACCATGATTAAATGTAAGGGGCAGCTCTTGAGTGTGGCAGAGGCAGGAACAGACAGGAAGGTGGAAATATTGAAGCAGAGACAGTTTGGAGATTAACTCTGCACTGCACTTATCACCTAAGGCTTGAAGAAATCTCCAGTTAGAGCAAGGAAACAGAGAAGTTCCATATGCAAGTATGTTCAGGTTTTTGTCCTCGCAAATCTGCCCTTCATTTCTTTGTGTGTGTTCATGTAATTTAGAAGTGTAGTGTAATGGCCAGTGTTTTACTCATCCTTGCTGTCACTAAGTCCCTGATGGGTGAAACCACATAGCCTGTCAGGGTGAAGCTCTGGGCAAGGCTGCAGGAGCTCACGAGGGGATATGTGATGTCCTCTGTGGGCTTGGGACCTACATCAGCTGGACTGTACCCTATGAAAGTGTGCTGGCATTGGTATTTCTCCCTTAGGAACTGGGAAGTCACATACAGACCCAGGTCTGGGTACTGGCAGGGCGCAGCAGAACCGAAGGGTTTGTCTCATCCACAGCCCCCTGGCATCTCGCTGGTGCTTGTCTGCAGGGGGGATTCACCCTGGGCTGTGGCTAATCCTGGATTTTTCCTTTCCAAGGTCTGATGCCCAGCTCATTACAGTAATTTCAGTGGTCGCTGGTGAGGTCCTGAATATCTGCTCTGAACTGAATTGCCAAATAGGTGACTGCGGGCTCTTTACCTCTGACTGCTTTTGCAAACAGAAGCAAGAAAAATGCTTCCAACATGATAACAGCAAGAACCTGACTGCAATCTGCAAGTCAGATAGGAACACAAAGACCATTTCATCTCCTTTGTGATTAAGAGTGAGCTTGACACATGGAAAACAACCAGACCACACAGACAAAGGAACACTGGAAATAATAACCTTTAAAGAAGCACATCTGAAAAAAATAACCCTCCCAATGTTTAAATTTGCCTAGTGAGTACAGATGCCAAATGCATTTCAGGAATAGCTCGGCAATGACTGAGTACAACATTTAATTAAGTGATTATATAATCAACCCCCTGTTTTATGAAGCAATAATTCAATTCCCAAGTGGGTAAGCTATGAGGCTATGAGGGCAGTTTATCACAATGAGGGAATCTGATTACTGCTGAGGAAAACATAAGGACAATGATGTTATTGTTAAAATACTAGTTTAATTAATATAAAATTAATAACTTTGTTAAAAAAAATTCATAGCAATGCATAGCCTGCCAGAAAGATGGTGATTCCTCCATTTTCCATGTGGAAGCAGTTGCTATTTATGGCCACACAGAATGTGCGGGAAGTTAATGATGTCACACAGTCAATTTATTGGGGATAAAATTACAGGAGTAATTTTTTTCAGGGAATGATATAGTTCTCTTCCTGGAGTATAAGTAGACAAGAGACCCCACTTACGCTGTAAAAGAGAGATCAGACAAGGTAACTTCATTGCTGGAAAGCTTTACACTGGATTATTAATAATAATTCCACTAACCCAGAAGTTCTAGCCCCATTGAGCTGTGACTTCACATACGCAAAATATATGATCACAGAGATCTGATCAGCAGTTGGTGAAAATACATATAATATCAATAGTATATATGAAGTTGCACCAGCCACACGTCTTGCTCAGAGAAGAAAGTAATGCCTTGTGCAAACAGGGTACCAGAAGGAGATTGAGAATGAATTGCATTCATTTATGCATGTCTGGGTTTTGTTTACAGTTCTGTTTAGATTATTTTATTACAGATTTCAGCAAATCAGTGTAGGAATAAGCATAGACGGCATTCTTGAAAGAGATTCAGAGTAACGTGGATAGAAGAACAATTTACTGCAATATGAAGCATCAGAACTGTGGGGGAAGCAAACGAGGAAAAGTGCAAAAGGAGCATGAATTTGGGAAATCAACTGGATATAGGGACAGGACAAGAAAAAAATGAAAAGAGATGCAGTGATCAATGTGATTAATAAATGCAGAGTGAAGTCTTCAGAGATGAGTGAATAATGACTTTAGGAAGGTGTGAAACCTCCTTTTTGCTGCTGCTATGGCATTTGTAGAGGGGTCAGGAAACCCATGTGGAGACTCAGCATTTCTGAGAGGCACCTGAGAAGATGTCCCATCTGCTTTAAGATATCTGGATGAAAAGAAAGAAAACAAAAAACCAAAAGAATCTGAGCACTGAATTTAGGCTATTGCAGTAAATTCTACTTTTACTGTGGCACTAGGATATTAGGGGCTGTATTACATGCTGGGTTCCCAGGATGGACAGTTCAACGGACTGCATACCATGTAATCATTGATTGTTGCCTTGAAATAGAGTTTATAGGGAAAGCTGCTGGGGAAAATGGCACTAATATAGACTGAGACTAGTTACTAAAATGAGGAGGAAAACTATTAGGTTGCAATCATTTTATAGGAAAGTGTTCTTAAGTGAGGGAAAAGGAGTTTATGTTCCATGTAGAAGAATCCCCGCAGAACAGTTTCAGCTTATTAGTACTAAATTGACCACAGCAAATGAGTGCCACTATTGTCAATGACCTGGCATTTTATAAGCACACTGGGGCTCAATTTTAAACTATTTTACAGGCATAAAGAATGTGAGATGGAAGATGAAAGCAAGGAAATCCACCCAGCAGTCGCAGCTTCAAAGACTGCTACAGAAGAGTGTTCTCGAGGGTGCGCACATAAGTACAATGAGATTTGCTTTGCTTCTGGAGTCTGACCACTGGCACTGAAATATGAGGCTTGAATAGAGCAGTGATAGCCCTGAACAGGGAAATCGTTAGGGCTATGCACAAGTTGCTAAATGGTGAGGAATTTAACCCTTCTGAAAGAGGAGTCACTAAAGGCATTTAAAAGTGGGAAAGTAATAACACGAATCGATGTGGGGGAATGACCTGGTGAATGGATCAGGTCCTTTGTGTCACAGCACGGCCCAGGATTTTTCTGCACTGAGTCCCACGGACCTCCTACGCAGAGTTAGTCTCTCCTCTGCCTGCTGGGGCTACAGGACAACTCATGGGCTACTCAGCTGGACCTTCAAGTCGGGGATATCACAACTCCCATCACTCCAGATTTTGAAGTCATGCCACAACAGAATAACTATCCTGAAAGTTATGGCCTGTGGTGAGTGGTCTACTCGATTCTTTAATGCAAGTGCAGCAAACCTGCTCGGTAGTCACCAGGCATGATGATTCTACAGCCCTTGGTCAAAACAGCCCATATGATCTTGTCCCTCCATGTCTATCTGTAGTGCCATATCTATGTGCCCATCCTCAGCCAGGGAGGTGGCTGGACAGCATGCTTCATCAGGTGAAGAACAGCTGCCATGCCACAATCTACATTAAAAAGAGGGTAATTTGTTTTCTACACGATGCGTTGCAGAATTCGCTGGTGAGGCTTTCTGGGCTGTGTCAATAATCACAGCACAATCCCCTTCATCTAAAGCCCATTGTCAATGTTGATTAAACTCTCTGTACAGTGAATCTAGACTTGAAGTTTTGACATTCATCAGATTTCAGATGTCTAACTGGCAATCAAATAGCCAAAGCAGAATTGGTAGGAGGCCACAGGCAACACAGAAGAGATTCTGATGCCAGTTTCCAAGTGCTGACAAATATTAACCTACCAAGACAAATATTAACCTACTGTCCAGACTATCAATCAAGAAGTAAAGCTGTTGATACACCAACACCAGATACCAAAGAGCACCAGATACTTTTATGCTCTTCTTTGAGTTTATCACACTTCAGCACTTTCCTTCTCAAAAGTTTTACAAAAGCTCTGAATTTTTAACTCAGATTTTAAAATGCACTGAGCTTCCCAGATACGATGTCTAACAATGTTAATGACGGCTGGTTTCAGAACTCCCAGTAGAATTTGTATGCAATTAATGTTCTCCTTCTCTGAACAGAAACCTAGAGGTTTGCAAAACACACCATATGTTTGTCAGTTTGCCAATGAATCAAGATGTTTTTGCAGCCTTCTGAGTTTCAATAATTAATGGTAATGTCTAAAACCTAAATCACAGTTCAGGGGCTCAGAACAGAACTTTTGCTATGTCCAGTGTTGTTCAGCATCATCAGAGTGGGACATTTCAGGTGAGAAATTAAATGTTTGTACTAACTCCCATTTTTCCCTTCCCTGCCTGATCCCCCACCCCATCACCATTGCTCCTTCCAAGATACCTGACTGGATTCCTGCAGAAGGCTTACTTATTATGCAGAGCAATGCTATTACCTGCATTCCAGGCTTTGGTCTCAAATGCCTGAATGTTCAATACTCCAGTATAATCTGCCTCGGTTGACTTGATCTTAGTGACTAAATGATGTCTAACAGTTTACAGGTCTGAAAATATACTTTATTCTCATCAAGTGGCTTGTTATTCGCTTCAGCAGACTATTAGCAAACAATTAATACGACAAAGTTAAGCAAACAAAATAAATCACTTAGGTCTTAAAATTGTGTTCACGAGCAGGAGGGCTTATTTTTATGAGGCATGTTTTTTCAATTATTATTTTAAAATGTAACTGCTTGAAAGACTGATCCAGAAAAGAATACTTAATGTTAATACCTCATATACTTATTTTCCTCACCCTCAGGTAATTCTTCTGAGACCTCCTGTGCTTCCACACTTGTGCATGAGCACTCCTGCCTTAGCTGTGACTTTTTGAGTAGGGTTCTTTTCTTTGAGGTGGTGATTTTGCTTTTAGCTAGGCTACTAAAAGTCTTTTCCTTTTTATTGATTCCCAGCTGATCTGACCTATTCTAGTCTTTCTCCCCAGACAGATCTAAATTTGCAGCTCAAGATGGCTGATAAAGGAGCAGAAAATTCCTTAACTATCTATGATATGCTGGACTGCTTCCCCTCTTTTTCCCCTCCAGCGCAGAAGTACTACAGGAAGTCTTCTAATAATAATGATCATGTCACCAGCCCTTCCGCTTCAAAATTATAAACATCACTTGAAAGGGGTTATTCTTTAATTTGGCTAGTATCATGCTCATTTTAATATTATTCATTTATATCTACCCTGCCATATAGATTAGTAGTTTCCAGGATCAGCATATTTTTAATAAAGCTGTTGATTTTTCTCAAGTGCACCACAATAATGTTGGTATCATGTCGAAATGAGAGAATGTGTGCTTTAGGACTTATTAGTTTTAATAATACTTTCCAACAACACCCATCCACAGAACATGGGGTTCATTAGAATCATTCAGAATAATTCCTTCAACCAATTGCTCCTTCCTGACAGAGGCGTGGGATACACCAGCACCATTTGAGCCACTATCATCCTTTCCATTTCTGGGGTAAAAACACTCCCTAACAGCATGCGGCATGATATGCAGAACAACGTAGACTGGAACTGCCAGGAGATTTTCTGGACAACAGTAGAGTTCAAACCTTATTGTGAGAACTGCGGCACAACACTAAGTGATCACAGGCATTTCATTATGCGGTCTCTCTTTCATTTTAAAGATGACACAGTCAGCAGCAGCAATAAAAGTCTCTGGCTTAAGCCATCTCTGAATATTTCTGGGTTTCCTATTAAATGACTACTTGCTTGCAGGTGTTCTTTACTAAATTGATGTAGCAGCACTAATATAGTGCCCAGTATGAAAAAAAAAGTGTAAATGCTAAGTATGGCTTGCACCAATATGGTTTATTTCAGTTTGAAGCTGGCAGCAGAAATCCCAGTACAGATAACATCTAAATCCTATTAAGCCTCAATGCGAGACAATATTATTGAGATACAACCTTGGCTGCAGCAAACACAAAGGTTTTCATTAAAGATTCACTGTGTTTTGTAAAAGCTATATTCAGTCCACATCCATATTGTCATTTTAACCCAATTTTAATCCAAAAAGTTTTGGTTTTCTTTTTGACAGACCAATTCTCAGCTCCACGAAAATAGTAATGAAAAATATCACCCTTTCCTTGAGAAAAAAGGTGGATTTTGACAAAAAAATACAAACCACCAATTACTCCAGAACTGAAAAGTTTTTGCCATTCAAAAAAAATGAAACATTTGAGCAACATCCCTGTCCAGTACCCAAAATTATTTTAGCTGGAAGTGCTGGTGCAGTTACTCCTGGATGCTGCAGGATGAGTATCCTGTAAGCTCAGGTTCCCGCTTCACATTAGAAAGCTCTCGGTTGCTTGCCCCATTTCTGCCCGGAGGACCACCTTCCTGGACTTCTGCAATGCAGTGGGTCTGCTGGACAGGAGACCTTGCTCTCCATGGGACTCTCAGGCTAGGCAGGATGCCCAGCCTGCAGGGAAGGGTAGGGGCATGAAGAACTGGCACTAAAAGCCCACAGGGAAGAGCTGGGCAGAAAAAAACTCCGACAAAAACAATTTTCCACTGAAAATTGCCCATTCAGCAAAAGGGATGGTGATTTTCACTCACCTTGCAGGGGCTCCAGCAGAGCACCGTCTGCTTTCCTGCCAGCTCACCCTCTCCCCTCCTCTCTCTGCTAAACTTAGCAATCATCAAAATCCTGGAGGCTGAAAAAGTTTCAGGTTTCCCAGATGGGGACCATGAGCTCAAAAGCCCTCTTGGCTGCAGGTCATCAAGCAGGATTTGCAGGGCTGCCGGGGTCCAAGGGCAGAAGGGAGTCCCACAGGAGGAAGCAGGGGAAGAGGTGCCTCATGGATATCAGAGCTTGAATTCCCCCAGTGATGTTTCCTTCTGAAAGCCTTGAAGTGAGACATTTTTGATAGTTTTATAATTGTTTCCTTTAAGAAGATCCCTGCTGAGGGGAATTTCATAAGATGTTTGGATTTTTATTTTTTTTTGTCTGCATTTCCTGGAGAATGGACAGTCTAGTGTTAGTCTGGTTTCAAACAGCAAAATATTTTTCAAAGCATTTTTTCATTTTAAACGAAGTCAAAGTTTATAATGTCAACTTCTATAATTATTCTATTTCAATTAAAGCTGAAAATCTCCATGGGGCAGAGAGAGAAAAAATACACTTGAATATGAAGACAAGAAGTCCAAGAATTTCTCCTGTACGGAGAAATCTTCTGTTGCTGTATAGCTGCCATCATCACTTTTAGGTCATCCTTTTCTCATTCCCTATGCATAAGAACCACCCATAGGAGAAGGGAGTAAGAAGACAATACCTACACCGGGATGTTTGCCTGCAACAAAAACCCCTCGAGGCCCTGGATAGCCACAACCGTAAGCCTGCTTAAAATTATACTTAGGTCTGATCCAGGCCTTCAGCTAGTTAGAAAAGAAGTTAAAAGAAGTGAGAAGAGTTGGAACTGAATTGCAGAAATAGCCTGAACATACTTTGGTTTGCATTACTTAACATCAGGCAGGGCATGGGCTGGCCGGTCCACAAGATCCCCCCATCCCACACACTCTGAATTCTGCAAACAAGACCCCATCAGAACATTTCCTGTATGTGCCTGTTGGTGTTTGAGAGTTGTCAGGGCTCCCAAATTCAGTAGTACAGCTTAGCACTTCAAAGAGGAAACAGTCACTATGGTCTTCAGGAATAACTGGGAGAATTAAGTGTACAACCCTTGCTGACTCCCACTGCCTGATGAAGGCACAAAAATGGGCAAAGGCAGGCAGATTTCGACATTGTCTTATGGAGAGGAATGGAAAACTTGTTCTCTGCAGCTGAAAGGGTCAAAGAAATGCTGTCACTCTGCAAAATGCTCTTATACACGCTAAGTACAAGAATGTTTAGCAATGACACCTGACGGGATGCACCCGAGAGTGCTGAGGGAGCTGGCGGAAGTCATTGCTGGGCCACTCTCCACCATCTTTGAAAGGTCCTGGAGAACAGGCGAGGTGCCTGAAGATTGGAGGAAAGCCAATGTCACTCCAGTCTTCAAAAAGGGCATGAAGGAGGACCCGGGGAACTACAGGCCGGTCAGCCTCACCTCCATCCCTGGAAAGATGATGGAACAGCTTGTTCTGGG
>VYZM01018171.1:394343-450509 GCA_013398915.1 Dromas ardeola
AGGGGACTGGAACACCTCTCTTATGAGGAAAGACTGAGGGAATTGGGTCTGTTTAGTCTGGAAAAGAGACGGCTGAGGGTGACCTAATTAATGTGTACAAATACTTAAAGGGTGGGTGTCAGGAGGAGGGGGCCAGGCTCTTTTCAATGGTGCCTGGCAATAGGACAAGAGGTAATGGGTACAAACTTGAGTGTAGGAAGTTCCATCTCAACATGAGGAGGAACTTCTTTACTTTGAGGGTGGCAGAGCACTGGAACAAGCTGCCCAGAGAGGTAGTTGAGTCTCCATCTCTGGAGACATTCAAAACCCGCCTGGACGCGTTCCTGTGTAACCTGCTCTAGGTGGCCCTGCTCTGGCAGGGGGGTTGGACTAGATGATCTCCAGAGGTCCCTTCCAACCCTATGATTCTATGATTCTATGATTCTATGACACACACAAGACTGTACCAAGAGGTTGGGAAGTAACTGCACCTGGTGCAATAAGAGCAACCCATTGTGCCGCTGTTGCATAGTGCTGCCAACGGTCAGCAAAACAGCTGTACCACTGTAGACAGTCCTGGGTGAGGGGAGACCAAGTGCTCCCCAGGGAAGGCAGCGAAGGAACCTGCCACCAATGCCTCCATGGGAGCAGCCTGATGCTCCTGGGGCAGTGGGAACAGCAGGCGAGGAGGAGGAGGCCTCCAGAGCATCCTCCGAGGGTGATGACTGCTGCCATGGCAACAGCAGCTACAGTGGGCGAGGAGGAGAGAGGCACCAGCTGTGGTCGGGTGATTGTTTTTTTCCCTTTTTTGCAGCAGAGCTGCTCAAACATAGCACTGTTTTGCTGGGTGAGAAGGACAAAAGGGCAGATGCCCCCTCTGCCAGCAGTACCACCTGGGCAGCTCTGGCTGCAGGTACCAGTAGTGTCACTCTGAGCACAGCACACTCCCAGTCCCTACTACTCCCGAAGCCTCCTTGCACTCTTTTCACTTGTTTAACACAATTCTTCCTTGCTTTCTGTAGATGCAAGATAAAGAGAATCACTAAAGTGTCCCCATGGTTGTAATCTGCAGACTACGGGCATGGTCTGCTCTCAGCCACACCAGCACAGACACCTGTAGTTTCGTCCCCACTCCCGATTTAGTTTCTTATAACCAAACCTCTCCCCAAGACTGTTCTGCCCTGGAGCTTTTTGAATTAAACTCAGCCCTTGGCATGACACCTCTGATCCTAACCATGACCACCTAGGAGTTCGGTGTGCAAGTCTAAGCCAGGCTCTATCCACTGCTCAAAGGCACCTGCAGAAGGTGAGTTATTTTATCCACAGATAAGGAGATGACTCATGTTCTGGAAATGCAAGTCCTTAGCCCTGGATAGGATAAATAGCCCTCTGAGGGCAACAGAGAGCTACTACTCAACCAAATTAAAGTGTAATATTCAAAGCCTAATGTCTGATGAAGTGACTCTCATCTGCAGAGTAATGTTGCCTACAGACCTACTGAGTCTCATTCATCTCACACAATTTACTCCCATTTCTTGCTCCCTGCAGCTGAGTCAATGGCTTACATTTTCAGAGCTGTGCTACAGCCTCTCATCTGCTTGGGGACCCCATGCCAGACACAGCTAAAGGCGGCCCTGCCTCCTCGTTGCAAGATGCCAGCAATGTGTTTCTCCCACACAGAAATTATCTGAGCAATGTGATTAGCAATCGTACCTATAGGGCACATTCTGAACTCCAGTTACTGTGTGATTGCCCAGAGAGTCCATTGAAACTCAAATAACCCATTTCAGTACATTTACCAATTATCATGCAAGGATGGGTAAGAAACAATTTGCTGCTTAAAATCAGCAAATGAAATCAAGACAACTTTCATCTTTATGAGTTTCATTTGATTTTCCTGGACTCCAGATGAACCCCCATCCCCCAAACCAGAAGTCACAAGTGATTAATATATATATATTCTACTGAAAGCCACCAAGGGCACTAAATTAAATCTGCGGTGCTCTCTCTCACTCACGCACACACATAAATGGTCTGGAAGCCTATGCAAGGCTTCCTATTGGCGTGAGATTGCCAGCCAGCCTAAAAGCTATTAGTACTGGTTAGAGAATCGCAGAATGATTTAGCAGAATTTTAAATGACTGCTGCAGCAGCGTGCTCCACACTGGAGACTGGACGCTGTTCTTGGAAATGCATTTGGAAAATGCTCATGAATTTAAAGTTATTTGACAGATCTCTTGGTGCTTTGGTTTTTTTAAGGATCCCAACTCATGCACATGCACACTATCTTTTCATGATTTACCATCAAACTTCCTATTTTAAAGAATGATCATGTGTAATGCAAATGTTGTTCATTTCAACCCTTCCTGTCGGCTATCTATGCCAGCAGTTGCTGTGTAAATGAATGCTTTCAGAAGGGTCACAGGTCTACTAACATATCAAAGGGCAATTCCAGTAACGAATGATGGTTGTACATCATGTATATTGCACTGACTTGCAGCCTGGGTCTACCAAAAGTGCACGCTACTGAAAGTCTATTGTATCAAGACAGGGAAACTCTGAAATCTCCCAGGTCCTTCAGCACCACCTTTTCTAATATGTAAAAGGAAAGCATCTAACAGCACATATATTATTCTGTTTACACAGATGGTTTTAAAGGATCTTTCTCATCAGCACATTGGAAAGAAAAAAACCTATCAGCATAGAAACTGGAGTCACATTTGGATCTTGAACCTTGAAATCTCTATTTTTCCCAGTGAAGATCAAGAACTGTAAGAACCACTGAGGATGTGAGAAAAGGGGCATACAGTTATCTTTCAGATGTCTGCACTGAATAAAAGCCATCTTTAAACTGAACCAGCCATTTGTTGTTTCCTTCCCAAAGTGGCAGATTGAACTAAAGGCTATCAGAGAGTATAATTTTGCCCAATCCTACCAACCTCAGCCGCCGTCTTGACAAGGACTCTCATTAAGTCACTCAAGTTAAGGAGAAACCTGTTTTCTTTTGAATAACAACAGAACTGTCTGCATGGCAGAGCTCTCTTATTTTCCTGCAGGCACACAATCCAACATAAGTGGTAATCTGTAGCAGGATCCTCTGCAGCTCGTGCTAGCCATTGGGCTAGCTAGATCACATGCAGCTGCTAAAGATTTTGGCTTCCTAAGATTCAATTTGGACAAATTTTCATCTGGAAATATACAGCAAGAGAAAAATCTCACAGTCACATAGAAGACTTACATTTGCCTGGAGGAACCCAGATGGACAAAAGAGAATAGGTAGGTGAAAGAGAGCTTCTACACTCTAGAAAGACATTTTTTCCCTTTTCATTTGCTCTTTTGAGAAAATTTAGATAGATCACTTACCTATTTAGCTTAGTATTTGCTTGCTTGGTTTTAGGTCTAAATAAATGACGAGAATTTGAAACCGTAATCTCTATTGATCAAGAACTGTAATGGCTCAGTCACAGAGAAAGGGTGACGCTGATTCCTCTGACTCTACAAGCTTTAGGCACTTAGTAAGGGCAGGTAGCTTTCCTGAGCGTCCCTCCATCTCAAATCTGCCAGCCAGTGAGATCTTATGCTGCAAACCAAAAGCCTTTGTAATGATGAGTAGTGAGGTGGTTACTCGGGTGGGAACAAGTATGGTTTAGATGTCTAGTCTAGTTATTCCATGAAACAATTGGTTTTGTACCACCCTGATTCTTATCAGAACATGCCACTGTCCAATGCTGAGATCCACTTCATGGTCCTCTGCTGGTCTTTCTGGTGCTACTAGCCCATTTCCTGGTATTTCCACTCCTCCCTCCTGTTGTGACACCCACCACTGCCTCATTTCCCTGCTTCATCTTTTCTGTGTTCAGGCTGGCCTTGCCTGCATGTGATCCAACATGGATGATCAAAGACCAGCAGAGGAATGATCTTGTAGGTTTGCTGTGGGAGGAATAAGAGCACCAGTTTTGCAAATCTCTTTTTCTTCTAGCTTTACATGAAGCTCAAAGAACCTGGATGTGCAGATAGTTTCTTCCTTTTTTGGCAGGAAAAACAACATGACTGTCAAAACAAATGAGCTGGGAAAGCAGTTTCCTCATGAAGCCTAACCTCAGAGGGATGCTATGAGGTGTCAATACATTGTTATGAAGTTCTTGGTAAAAGCCATACAAAAGACAGTGTAAACTGGAGCCACTGACCATTGCAGTCAACTGAAAGACTTCCAGGCCTTTGGACCAGACCTTTAAAAAACACTAAGCGTGGGAATACATAATTCCCCAATACGTCCCCAGTCTCCAAGAGGCACATTTTTTTTGTGGGAGGGAGAAGCTGGAGAGTGCTACAGGAGCAGTGATGTTATCTAAAGCTTCCCTGTATGGTGGCATTGCCTTTCACAAAGAGCAGGATTGCACCAGAGCCTCTCCTTATCAGTGCACCTACCAAACTCGGTCAGCCTCCTCCTGAGAGGCCGTGCTGCCCTTTGTCAAGATCAGAGAAGTCCACCACATCCCAAAATCAAGTAGCTGCTCTTTCCTTCAAACACACCGAGAGGCCTGGCACCACATCACTTGTCAAGAGTCATTAAAATTCAATCAAATACCCCCATAAATTCTCCTGCATGTTTTTCTTTTCCCCTTTTGGCTTCCAGTCTGGCTTGGGGCTGATGCCTGGCATCTCTGCAATGAGTGAGGGTGGACGGGGCTGGAGGAGCTGGAGGGAGGGTGCAAGCTTCCCTGGTCCAGCACCACTGCATACCTACCGACCCTTAGCAAGCAACGGGCCAGCTGCCCCAGGGCTGTTCACAGTTCAAATTGTGTCTTGGGGCTGGCTTTGGCTTGGCTCCAACTTCACGTTTTCTCGCTTGGCCCGAGTCGTTTCTTCATTCTCCTTGTTATTCTCTCCCCCTTTTCTTGATACCACACCACAAGGTTTTTTGTCTCAGGGCCAAAGTCAACTACACAGACTCTTCCAATCCCATGATAGGCGGAATGTAACAGCCATCCCAGGGATCTGTCTGACATTAGTCTGCAGACTTCCTTGCTAAAACACCCAAAAACGGTTTTAGAGGAGCTGATGCAAATAGGACTTTGCATTTTTTAATTTCATGCAATAGCGAGAGTTTTACATTCCTGTGACTGTGGAGATGTGGCAGCTTTAGGTGGGCCTGATCTAGCAGACAGAAAGGGGGAAAAAAGCCCACCAAATATATTTTCAAGATGTAAGGATCAAATATCCATAATTAAATTCACTGGCAGTTGGAAACAGGGCCTAATCAGGGCTACAGTGTCTTAGAGAACATATTCTCTTGTGTGTCTTTTCTATGGCCTACGAACTGGCCTTTGCTTGTATTTAACATTTTCTGGGTTAGCTTTCTGTGAATTTGTGTGGAGACAGCAAATCCCAGTCCAGGATCCAAGGTCCATCAGGCAGATGGGTGCCTGAAAAAATGTGCAGGCAGGTCCCTAACACAGAACACTTGGAGGAAAAAAAACCAACCAAGTTGCAGAAATAAAACATCTCCAAGCTCAAATGAAACACTGATTTTGTAAACAGTTATAGAGAGGCCAGTCTCTTCCTCTCTCCATAATTGTGTGTGTGTGTATATATATACGCACACACATATGCCAGACTATAAAAAGCTTTAGGAAAGTGCTGACTAGGTTTCAACTTGTGTAGATTTGTGTATCCTTTGGCTGGAGACTGGATTTCGCTTCTGCTGAGAAAATCAGCTAAGTCTGTGAAACATACAGGTACCGTTTTAGTGTATCTTTGTTAGCCTCCCCCCTGCCCTGGCTTTTACTGCTGAGCACAACATCATATGGTCCCTTTGGTCAGTTGGGGTCAGCTGTCCCAGCTGCACCATCTCCCAACTTCTTGTGCACCTCCAGCCCACTCGCTGGCAGGCTGGTGTGAGAAACAGAAAAGGCGCCAAAGCTGTGTAAGCACTGCTCAGCAACAGTTAAAACATCCCTGTGCTATCAGCATTTTTTTCATCACAAATCCAAATCACAGTACCATACAAGCTACTGTGAAGAAAATTAACTGTATCCCAGCTAAAACCAGTACACTATGGTTCTTGAGGTAATAGAGTTTGTTTGCTTAGGTTGTTTCGTTTTAGGGGTGTGTGTAATTTTTTTTTCTTTGATTTTTTTTCCTCCAGCCATACATTCATTTAATTTTTATGTAATTCTTCCCCTTTATCCTCATGTTTCTGTAGTCATCCAGTAATACAAGTTTGAGAGTTACAGCACATTCAGAACTGAAGTAGATCTGCGAAACTGTTGTATGAGGAAAAGTAAAATAGTAGGAATCTATCTGTTCACTGCTCTTGAAAGTTTAAGTCAGTCATTGAAATTTATATCCAGTCTGTCCCTGACTATTGCTATCAGCTTCTACCTCCAGCTTGTTAATATTGCATGCAACTGTTTGCCTTGCTGGTCCCACTGTTTTGACAGATAAAGTCAGATACCAACCAGCTCTGGTTCAAGCACATCAGGCAGGAGGGAGGAAAGGATCAACTACAAAAATCCCTGTAAATAATTTTACAACCTTTCTGAATCCCAGTGGGAAGCACTGTCCCTGCTTCACTGGCTGCAAAGGGAATGGGGGTCGAAGGTGAAACCAGGCACCAGCACTGTAGCCGTCTGGGGCTAGGAGAGGCAAGTCCCACACTAGTTTTCTCCAGAGACAGATGCGAGAAGGAGCAATGAATGGATCTAGTAGCTTCTGCTTTCCCACTGGGCCACGTGCCACCCACCAGAGCTGATAGGAAACCCCAAGACTCTGCAGAGGGATTCAGACTGGTATTCAATTCAATGTTCATTCATTTCAGCAGCAGCCTGTGGCTGTTACAAAGCAAATACATTTTATGGAGCCTCAGGAAAAGTTTCAAAATGAAAAAAATCCATGAGCTAATCAATCTGCCCAAACTCTGGGTTTTTTTTCAGACCCTGTTCTCTTCTTTCAGAAGGCTCCTTCTGAAAATCTCTCTTTCCTACTTTCCACAGTCTACTGCAGATATGAAGTTTATTTATTTATTTATTTTTACCTGAGCAGTATCAACTACAAGAGTTTTTGCTATCAGATCATTTTTTATGGACAATGTAGTAGAGCTGTCAACAAGAACAGATGTGTGGGAGGGTTGAAGAAAAGGCCACGCACCTAATGCAAGAAATATTTAGGTCCTTACCCATGAGTAAAGCCTGAAATCTCTTTGACACTTCACAGGCAGTGCTGTTCACAAGAAACTACGTGCATACCAAATAGAGCAAAAGGCTTTGGAAGGCTGATGGGAGAATCACACAGCCACAGTAACTGCTGTCTATTTTTGTTTCACACACACACACTCAAAGTTGGGCTGGGAAGGGTATCTGAAAAACTGCTGCTGCTGCTGCTGCCAGTTTCATTAATTAAAACATATCTCTCTTGAAAAAAAAAAAAAGAAAAAAAGAAAGGAACAGAAATGCCATTTGCTGACATTATCATTCCTCGCTGCCCAGTAAACAAACATAACATCTATTTGTCACCATGGAAACAACTTCCATGGTCCAAAGTATGCAAGGGAGAGATATTTAAGAACTCAGAAGTTTGAGGAAATGCGCAACTATCTAACCTAGCATTTTACGTTGTGTCTCTCCTTCAAGTATTTGCACTTTGAAACTTTTTTCTCTCTAACATACATACACACTTATTTTAGAAAGAGCAGAAGGTATCTTAGAGACAAAGCTTAAACATTTACTTAACACACTGCTTCTCCTGTGCCTAGCATTTTCTTCCTCTCTCCTGCCAGGGATGGATTTGTAAACAACTGCCTTATTTGTACATCTAAAAGGCATTTGTTTCTCCAGGGACACCGCATGTGTTCTTCTCATCTTATGCATCAAATTTAGAAAAGCATGGCCATGAGCAACATAAACAATGTATTGACTTACAACAACAAAGCTCTTCTGCCAAAGTTGTGTAGGCAGTCACCTGCAGATGTGACAAATATGTCCTGTCCTTCCTGGGGGACTGCAGTGCCACTGACAAGGACTTGCCCACCTCGCCTGGTCAGAGACAGATGCCCTCTGAGACAGCACCATGCTGGCACCCCTAATCCTCATAGAGACATGCCTTTCATTTACACAATATATAAGTTACATAGTACCTGGACATCTCCTTTTGCGCTTACCCTATAGCAGCCACAGCACGATGAAGATGAAAACAGTCTCTTCTCCTGGAGTCTTTTATCATAAGGGTTATGCCAACCTGCAGACATTGGAAGAACATCAAGGTGCATGTGAAAAGACATTCTTGGTTTTAGGTATCTAAAGAGCTATAGACTTGGGAAGGTATATCCTCCTGATAATTCATACCACCTTCTGGGACAAAGGAAACCAGGAGAGGAAAAACATTTGCATTTATGAGTACCGCTAGACAGAGCAACTTGTTGCTTGTCAGCTATCCTAACCATGTGCTATGTACTGCTTTACAGTAAGCCAGCATCAAACCGATGATCATGACCTTCACAAAATGTGAAGTCCCGGTGCCAGCCAGTCCCTCACACCCAGGGATCACCTCCTTCCCTGAGATACAGCCCAAGCCACGCTCCTGCAAACACGCCTGGGCAAAGCAGGCACATGTTTTTGGAGAAGTTAGTATGTGGAATTTGGGTTCATGCTCAGCTTTAGCATTTCTGCGTTTCTGCCTTCCTGCGTTTCTTTGGGTTGTATTTAAGATTCTTTCCCTCTCATCTCCCTGACATCATATACTCTCCATTAATGCATCTCTCTGTCTTCTTTCCACTGATGGATATCTCTAACCTGCTTTTATTTCTGTCATGTTGCTCTTCCTCTCTTTCTTTAGCAGCATAATTTCTCCTTCTCATGCCAAGTGACTTTTGCCTTTTCACCCACCTTCTTCTTCCTAGACTTGAGACTCTGCTCATACCAATGTACAACTGTGTAACTATCCATCATCTTTAGTTAAGTAGCCTTGATTTATTCACTGTAATAAAATAATTTGTCTACACTGATTTCTCCAGTACGAAGCTTTGCCTATTGCTTTTCTTCTCATGCGCATTGACACAACTGATAGTACATGACCTAGTAATACTTTTCCAACTGTTAACAATTACTTTTTTCCCCAAATACCAAGGGTGGATAAAAGTTCCCCTTCGGACACATTTCTTAACATATTTCCTCACATCCTTCCTTTATTTAGGCAAAAGTGCATAAATCAACATAAATAATGGGATCCCAGGGCATTGGCAATGGAAAAAATAGAAAAGACCCAAAGGTGTGTAGGGTGGTATATTTTTGCATTGTCTTTCACTCTGGGGAAAAATCAAGCGTTTTGACTTGTAAAAAAATCTCCTTCCCTCCTACAGGTTGCAAATAAAAAAACAGCCAGTTTTTTCCATATAATTTCTTGCCGATCTGTACAGACCTGGAAAGTCAGAGGTAGTACCGGTTAGATGCAGCTATGCTGGCTGAACTTCAACAAAAAGCTGGTGCAGCTTTTGCTTTCACTGTACTCAATTTCCCAAAGTACTCTTGGCCCTTCACTTTCGGGAACATTAAAATTCATTGAGTTTAACTTTTTTTTTATTAAAAAAGGAAAAATGGCACACTTTTTTAGCCTGTGATTAGGAAGTACTTGTTTATTTATAGACCCATTTGTTGCCTAAAAGCATTTCTTTTACATAATTGCTTCCTCAGACTGTTTGCTTATGTCGATCAGAAAATGTATTTTGGAAGATTAGGTCATTTGTACTTGTGCAAATCTGAGCAATCATTCAAATAAAGCAAGGTCAGTTTAAATGAATACCATATCTAGCACAGGGATAAACCTATTAAATTAAAATCACTGAACGTAAGACTCTGCTGATCACGTACTTACAGTGGAAAATGTCAAATGAAGATACTTTCTATTTACTAATTTATGTCAATGCCACGATGAGAAGAAATTATCTTTAAAGTTGAAAGGTGGTTAGTACATATCAGAAGGTCAAATAGGAACTGATTTCTAGTTGGCAGTAAATTAATGCTACTTCTATCAGTCATTGTAAATACCTAATAGCTGAATGCTTTTACTTGGAAAAAAAAAACAAACCCAAAACCCCAAGAGTGGTAAACAACACAACCAGCCAACCAAAGGAGCTGGGTTGATCTTGCTCTTATATTTTAAGAATATGAAACAGAGAAATTACATTTGCAGTATTTGTTATTTGGTTTTTGAAACGATGTGATAATTCTGTCCATAATATTGGAGTTTCAATCATTCATGGACAAAAGCATAATTTCAGATGTATACCTCAGGCCTACAAACTTTACACAGGTGCTTAACTTCACACGTGGGAGTAGTTCAACTGAATGCAGGGCTGTAGTCCTCTTCTGCCCATGGAGGTCAAACTGTTCTTTTATTTCTAATAGTCAGAATCTGTTGATAATCATTACACTGGATGAGTGATTTTCAGGTTGTTTGCAAAATGTTTGTGTTAAAAATTTAGGTAACTAAATTGCACAGTATTGTCTTTGTTTCTCCCGTGGATGACTGAAATGGGAACTTATTTAATGAAATTACATCCATCTTTGGTGTTTCAGGAAAACAGAGAAGTATATGCTTCGGCTAAAGAATGTACTCAAAGGCTTTGCTGAATGAGGCCCCAGTGAACAGTACGGGAGAGCTGCACAATGGTCATTTTGATAAACGTCCACCTCTGCTAAAACTGTAATATTTCAGAACTTTTTGATGTGCACAGAAATCTTCCTGAACAGCTGAAGGCACTGACCAGCAGGAAGCCCAGGAACAAGAACAAGCAGACCTAGGGACCAGCTGCATGAAGAGCCCTCTATCGTGCTTCTCACTACTTGAAACCTTTGTGGGTGTGATGTGGGGCACATTTGCAGTAGGTATGCACCTGAGTTCATGAATCCTGGAGCAATCCAATGAAACTCGAGTTCCTCAGTCCCTTAGGTAATGGGAAAGAACAAGCAAAGATGTAAGGCCACAGATCAGGTTGCTGCTTCTATTTATAAGCTGCTTGTAAGCATATTTTATGTATGCATTTATGTGTATGTAGAATCACTTACGCATGTAGAAAAAAACTGTAGCCAGTGCGTGGGTGGAGGGCCCCTGTTGGTACCACAGCTACTGCCAAAAAAGGAAGAAACTATCTGCACATCCAGTTGGTAGGAAATTTTTTTTCTTTTAATTGGGTTGACCCGGTTTTGATCCTATTTCCCACAATCTCAACACTTGGAAAACACTTCTTGATATTTTGTGCTGCAGGCTGGACTTTGGCCAAAGCCCCGTTGGTCCAGCAGCCTGCTGCCTGGTGAGCCCACTCAGGATGCAGCCAATTCGACCACCCTGGCACACGCCGGATATGATGTGTGGCACGGTACCACCCCACCCATTCTGATGGGCTGCAGATGTAACCCTCCAAATTCATCATGCATGTCATTTGCTCTGTGATGCTATGGTTGCCTTTTACACAAACAATCCCTCTTGACCTCTGGAGACACGGCGGCTACTTTTTTGCTCCAGTAAAATCTCACGTTAGTCAGGAGATGGCAGCAGTCCCAATGCTGAGAGATGATGTGTCCACAGAGAGGCTGTGTGGTTTTTCTATACTTGGTTCATCAAGAAGGGGTAAGTCATAATTTGTAAACAAAATTGAGTTTAAATAAATTTTCATGATGCATTCTGCTTCAAGTATCCCCTAAAATGTATCACTTAAAGCTAGCATTAAAAGAAAATGCTATTAAGAGGGCATGAGGTAAACTCATTTAGTTGCTCAAATTGTATAACGCAATGAATTAATATGGTAATGTATCTTCAGAGACCAGCAGTAGATAATAGAGGTGAGCAGAGGTTTTCTAGCTTGGCTTCGGAAAGGCAAAAGTAATTTATCATTCTGTTGCAGTTTTGGAGGGAAGCATTTCTCATTTCTTCTGACTCTCCCTCTGAAATTCTCATAGTTTCATTTTTCAACCATCCGGTTTTTGAGGTTTTCCTTTCTTTTTATTTCAGACAGAGCTCCTATTGAATTCAGCCGTACATAGCTTCCCCTGGAGAGGTGGCAAGCTTCAGACACTTCTAGTTTCAACCTTGCGCTTACAGGCTTTAAGAGTCTGCAGCAACCTAGGACTTGCCTCTCTTGGACATTCAGCTAACTTCTCCAGCTAGCATAAGCAGGGTATGGAAAGAATAAAATAATACTATTTTTTTTCTTTTTTTCTTTTTTTTCTTCTGTTGTCAGGGTCAGGGCGAGACTCCAGCTATGATCAGTGGTCTATGAATAATCCTGCTCCTTTTCTTTATGGCCACACAAATACACATTGTCTTTATTACGTACATGCATTGTCCTATATGAGGCTATTTTTAATTGATAGAAAACAAAGCCCTTTTGACCTTATCCACAGCAAATACTGATGCTAGCCATGTATTAAGCTAATATAGGCTGAGTGTCCAACGTATTTGTCACAGGTAACATTCACTCAAATATTAAACAGGGAGAGAAAAGAAGGGAAATCTTATCACTAAACCATTGACAACAAGATGGACACTGTAATTGCTAAAAGGCTTATCAGAGAGAGGGATTTTATTGTGCCATAACAGTTGCAGAAAGTAGAAAAAAAAATCTGATACAATTGAAACAGAGGGAAGTTTTAGCAATGCAAAATCAAGTTGCCCAAATTGGAATGTCATCTGATGCAATAGTGAGACAAACATCTTAAAAGGAATTCAGTGGAGAAGAAAAAACTTCAGAGCAGAGAATAAAACCTGATGTACAAATATATACTAATTAACCTTACTAATTTGTCTGTATAATTAGATATTCTCTTTGGTTTTCCTTTTGGTTTTTTTTAACTTCAAGCAGGGCACAGTCATAGCAATACAAAATATTTTACTTTGCTGTATGTATGCTCAATTCTGGCAAACAGTAGGTATCTCCTCACAAATGAGCTGTCACAAATTACTCCTTGTTTGGTGGCGACATCCTTGGCCTACATCATAGCTACAGGAAGCCTAATCAATTATGCTCCTAAAATGAAATAAGAGCTCTATGGTGCCAGGGGCATAGCTCATAAAATTAATTACAAGGCAAGTTTACATACTGAAGTACCAGTTTATGGAGGCACTAATAACTTTTGATGAGACTTTGACAGGATATTACTCACAAAGATTATGAAAACACAAAAATCATTTGCAACTGGCTACTCAGACAGTGCCTTGCATCTTGCAGCTGCATGTCCCGGCCATCAACCAGGGTCTGCCCCTTTCCTTTGTCAAGTGCAGACAAAAATACCCAACGATCCAACAATATCATCACCCGTACAGAGAGCACAGAGCAGTCCCCCTTAGCTGCCCACATCCACTCAGGCAATGTCTCATCTCTTTGCCTCTCCTTCCTACAATTCTACGTTACTTCCTGCAGATTATGGCAATGTGGGGAAAACAGAACTAAATATTTTTTTTAAGACAGGGCGACCTCTATGATGAAAAACCCAGAATGTCATTATCAGCCACTGTGAGGACAAGGCTGCAGGGTGAGCCCTGGTGTCCCAGGGAATCCATCCAGGAGCGAGACTTCGCAACTGCCCCAACCTCAGTGCAATTCCAATGGCTGATAATGGGAAATAGGATTCCTCATATATTGGTGTTCGCCCAACTGTGGAGCATAAAAATGTAAAAGGTGAATAGTGACAGATGGCGGATCTTTGGGGGAAACAAGTAATTTTAATGGTAGAAGCAAACAAAGCAAATCGTGGCATGGATTAATGTGGAGCCTTTCATGCAAAGATTGAAAACATGTTGCTACTCAGCCCACCAAATGGGTGAGAAGGCAAGTAAATACCAGTATAACCATTACACTGCTGGCTAAACTGAGACACCAAAAGGACAAGCACCTTGCTGGTATACTGCAACCCGAGGCAATAACGCAGGAATGCCACCCCCACCAGTGGGTGCCAGCCACCGGCTTTCACCGACTCGTTGAGTCACCTGCTGGTCTGGCTAAAGCTGTTTAATGAATTGCTTTTATGAAGCTTCAAGACACTGAGACACACATAGAACACCAAATGATGAATAGCCTGCCTCAAAGATGCCATTCATAATCAAATCTTAAATGTAATTCAGCTGAATGGAGTCATTGCTCTTCTGTGTACCATTTACAAGCCCGGATGATGGTCTCCGTGAACTTGAAAGGTACCTTCTCCTGAAAGACAAGCTGTGAGCTATCCTGCACAGGAGCTTGAGAATGAGCTGCACAAAACCACACTGATTAACTCATCACAGAAAGGGTTACAAGAGAAATGAGATGTGTGAAACCAGGGTGTGCGTCAGTGTGTGCATCTCTGTGTATAAGCATCTTAACTTTTGAATGCACTGGCCAGTTTCAAGCAGGCATGATCCACAGGTAGCAAACTGGGAGATTCTGTGGTTTCCCAAGTATTGAGTATGGGGAAAACAGGTCACTATGTAGGTGAGAGAGGGACCTATCCATGCCCTGTTTGGGAAAAAAACCTAAATGATGAGCCAAGGACATCAGCCAGAAAAGTTGAAAGGAAAGTTTTACAGCATCTTAAAGCAAACCATTCAATTCCCAAGCACAAAGTACAAGCGTGTTCTTTAAATTATCATTACAGAGTTCCTTGTTATTTAGACTGGGCAACAGATTTTCATTTAAATGGAGGTCTCCTCAGAAGTGCAGAGGGGCCTTTGGGGAGATGCAGAGGAGGAAAAATGTAATTTTTCAGGCTCCAAGTGTTCTTTTGTGTTTTATAAACAGCTGAGTGACAGCCCAGTGATTAATAAGTTACATAAATAATTATAAGCGACATGCAACTGAATCTAGTCCACATTCCAGACATGGTACATTAAATAAAGAGAATTCTGTTCTTCCCCCCAGAAGAAAATTTATCTGGCAACAGCAGATAAATCAGAAATGATACTGTTAAAGCACATCCAGTTCTTTGGAGAGACAGCTCATCAAAACCAGAAGTTTCTCCTGAACCCACTTTCTCAAGAAAATTGTTTCATTTACTTCGGTCCTACCTTGTACTCATTCAGTATAAAAAATTACTTTCTTCCTTTATTCATCCTCTCTGAGCTTATTTTTTACCCAGAAGTGCCTCTGTGAAGAAGAGCTTTGTGCCAATACCGCCTCATGCATAGGAAGGTAAATGCTAGTTTGCAGTATCGACACTGGAGCTCACTGGGAGGCTCATCAGATGTGTTTAATTGATCATGTTTTACAGCACCATCAAGAAATTCAAGCTGAATTGTGTTAGGCACTGGAAGAGACAAAATTAAAGACAGTGCCTGCCTATGTTTTTTGTTGTAAAGATACATTTATAGTACATCGGAATTGAGCAGTATCTCTTTAGGTTGTTCCTGAGGTTTTTAGAGCACCTTTCTGTCTTCCACAGCAAAATGTTAGAGGATGTAATAGAAAAGACTAATTTGGCCCAGCGCAGTGCCATAAGGTTAGAAAACACCATTGATCAAAACCCAGCTGTGCCCCAAGGTCTCCATGTTGTGTGAAGCGTAAGGATGTGACCTCCAGTTAAAAAGTTGTATGATGGGAATGGTCCCAGTATTCAGAAAATATTGAGAAGTATTTTGAAATCTGTCTAAGATGATTTAAAAGTACTAACTAATGCTTAGCACCTCTCTTTCCCACAAAATTCTTTTTGTATGCATTATTCAGGTGTGTAAACGTGACCGTGGTCCTCTGACGTACCTCTCCTTTTCTGTGAGTGTTTCATGCCTTCCTTGCTCTTACTGGGAAAGGGGGTCACACAAGGAGCTACTTCGGTGTGCATTAATTTATGTCATTTTTATAGTATAACACTCAGTGGTTTTCTATATTTTGGAGTTCTAATGAGCTTGTGGAAATAATAAAAAAGAATAATTCTGGTAACAAACACTGTTCTTTTTGTGAATTTCAATAAAACACTGATCATCTGGTATATCATCCAAGCAGACAGTAGCCACATTTCCAAGAAATGTGATTACTTCAATAATGAAAGTGTGTTTTTAATGACTTAGATTGTGAAATGAGGCATTATTTCCTAGATTCATAGATCTTAGGGCCAGAAGGGACCTGAAAGATCATCTGCTCCCAGTTCTCTTGTAAAAATGCCACAAGTTTTTTCACTGCTCTGAAGCAAATACATTGCTTCTGGTGAAGCTAAGCATAGCTTTTTCAGAAGTGGATTTAGTTGTAGTTGGTTTTGTTTAGTGACAGCACTTGAACTTTCTATGTTTACATTAAATTGCATCTTCATTCCTTTTCTTGCACCTAAGATAACTGACCATTTTTAAGGCAGCTTGTTGACAGTGAGAACACCAAGATCTGACTCCTAAAACCATACATAGACATTTAAATTAAATTTCAGCAGAGCATCCCCAGAAGAGGAGTCCTGCACTGTTATTTTCCAGTTACCACTCCTGGCAGGAGCAGCAGTGATGCTGGTGGCATCATAAGCAGGGGCAGCCACCAGCTTTTTGCTGGGCCGTGTATATCCCTTCAAAATGGGTTGCATACTGGGATTAGCTCATCAGCTTTTCGGAGGATCACATCACATGATATAGTCAGGGACTCTTTTTTAAGGGTTTCTCCTATAGGAAAGTTTTGGCCTAGATGCTCCTGCCCGGCACCTGAAGAAGCAGCGAACTTGCAAGGACATCATCCATGTCTTGCCTGGCCCCTCTCCAGGATACAAGGATGAACACTTACTCAGCCCTTGCTTTCCAAGAGCAGGAAAACCCTGCCAGCACCCAATGAGATCTTCTACATGAATTTTGTCTTCCTGACTTTCTTTCTTTTCTAACTAACCTTGATCTCTTTTCCTCCCCAGGTCTTCTGGCAGAAATGTCACCTTTAATCTGCTCTTTATACTCCTGTAGTACATGCTAGTGACTCCTATTTTATTTTGCAAACTTCGCCCTGACACAGCATCAGCTTAATTCCCTCATTTAGGTCCTAGCCAAGCGAAACTCACCTTGTTTTCATCTGTTGTTGTAATTCATTCAAAGCTCTTCCAAGAACTTCCAAGATTTATTCTGTCATTTTAATCTGTTCTGGGGAAATAGATTATCCAAACAGATGCACACTTTATTTTTAGCTTCTGATTTGTAAGCTGCAGTAAAAGTGGGGAAAATGCAATCTTCAGTAATAACTGAAATTTTCAGGGAAATTCTGATCCATCTCAGTGACTACATGAGAAATGCAATCAAACAAGGCACGACCTCAAAATATACTGGTGAGATATGGATGAGAGGGGAACATTTGCTTGTTTATTATGGCACAGAACTCCTGTGCAGAACAACGCTCTCTCTTCTCAGGCTTCAAGTTCATTGCAAAAATAAAATCCTCCAGCAACTGATGGAGATGCCATATAACCACATCAAGTGTCTTCTGAGTCTTTATGTGCTGGTTTTCTGTCTGGTTGAAAAATGAACCCAAGTATGAATTTCAAATGTTTCTTTTTGTCCTACCATACTGAATATCATAGTATTATTCTATTAAAAGTAGCTTTCAGGAGAAAAGCTCAGAAGAAAACATGCTGCAGATCATGTGCAAAATATTATAACCACTTTAGTCACGTATTGCGATTTTTTAAGGTTTTAACTTTAGAGACAATGAATGGATTTTATGAAAATGAAAGCCACAGAAATAAATCATCCATCAGTAATGAAAAAAAGAGAATTATATAATTTCTATTTGTCAAGGTATAATGATGTCACCACCCATTTATCCTCCGCACTTAAAGGTTGAAGCTGTTCAACAAATCTCTCCTGAGCCACATACATCTGTTGCTTTAATGGTGGCTATAGCAAAGCTTTCTGATTAGTTCACACATCATTCATCAATTAGAACAGAAGGTAAAAGTTATTTCTCCCTACCCACAGTGCTTCATTAAAAAAAATAACCTTTAATGTAATGAACGACAGCAGAATCGAGAAATAAATAAGATGAGAGACGGTGCCTTAGGAGGTCACTCTTTGAAGAATTCCAACTTTTTCTAGAGCAGAGGGAAATAAGGAGACATGGGCAAAGGGGAACTTAACATCTGGCATGAATACAGGCTTTTCTGTGGCTCAACACGGTGGCTATTAGTACAACCAGACACATACACTATCTTACACTCTGCTTTACAAAAGAAATTACTAAATAATAAGAATGCAGTGTTACGTACACCAAAGTTTAGATTAAGTTTTGTCCACACTCGTAATTTATTCTCAAAACTCTTGCAAAGCACAGTGGAGCATTTTAACCAATTCCAACCAATTCCAAGAAGGAAGCTGAGTAATTTGTCCAGATTTTCATTTGAATCTTTAGCTGAGCAATTTTCTTCTTAGCGCACATGCTGAAAGATAGAGTTCCTGTTCCTCCAAATGTATTAGCAAACAACTCTCTGGGTTGACAGGTAGGGTATTGAGCTAAAGGTGAAAGATATGGATCCTATTTTCAACAATTTATTCAGAGCAGCATCAACTAAAGAATTGTGTCCCTCCCAAAATGGCATACAGCCTTATCTCCATGCCCTATAGCCATGCAGGTAGCAAAGGCTTTCCTTGAGGACAGGGGACTGTGACTGCCTTCAGGAAGAGGAGCAGATCTGAATCCAGATTCTGCATTTTAGGTGAGTGTCCTAACCGCTAGGCTACGGGGTAGTCAGCATGAGTTGCTGACTAGGCTTGCTCTTACAAGGGCCCCAAAACCAACTACTTCTGTTTTGTTTGGATTTTCTTTCGGCATCTCAGGGAGGACATTTTGTGTTAAATGAATCCATTTTATTAGGGTAGAGGTTGAAGAAGGATATTTGTTTTGCCATTTAAAGTAGTAATAGTAACCACTGACTCAATCCAAATCAAATTATTTTTCTTCATTTGGTTTGTCCAGCAAACCAAAACAGGCTGAAGTCAGGCTTTCATTTGTGAAAATTTTTACAAAGTTAGTTACCCTGCCTGCTTGTCCTGCATCAAATAGGGTGAATAGCTTCAGGCATAGTCAGATGACAGGGGTCCTTGAGATGATCAAAATGAATGTACTTTCACTTACCTGGAGATGGAGCTGGAGCGATCGCAGGGACAGTTACACCACCTCACTGCAAGGACAGTAATGCACTGTAGCGGGATGGGAACATGGGCAGCCCCAGCTGCTTTTCAGGTGGATCCCCGACAGCTCCCTGAGCTCTTTGCAGTGCTCCAGCCGCAGCTCCCCATGTACTGCAGTGGGCACTGCTGGAAGCCTTGTGCACTGATGACGTGTGACACATTTTCATACATGTCCCAAGTTCTGGTTTCAGCTAGACCAGCTTTGCAGAGCCCCGTCCTCGTTGTCATAGTGACTTCTCACGGCTGTCCAGTCTGCAAGTCAAAGCATGTTTTTTCTCTCTCCCAGTGCCACCAGTAACATCAGAGTAAACCCTGAACTCATTTGTTTCCCACTATAACTTCACCAGTTGTAATTATTTCAGCTGAGGAGAGAAATAAAAGTGGAGACTGAGCCCACCACCCATTTAGTGGAAAAGATAGAGGACTGTTCTCTAAGCTGCTGACTGCCAGGGCATGATAAGCCCAGAAGCAATCTCCTTTTCAGTAACAGCAGTCACCAGCTGGTACATGGAACTCATCTGCAGCCAGGAAACACTTTCAGGCTCTTGCCAACATCCCTGTGACTGTCACACCTATTATAGTCCCTGCATTGTCTTTGCAGAGCTACAGCAGCCCGTGTGAAGTACACAAAATCTGTGCAAGCTGGGGGTAGATTTTTCATCAATCCCAATGGCCTTATGTTGGTGTAAACTGATGGGAAATCAGAGTTAGAGGCACGACATCTATTGTCAATTGCTATGCAGAAGGCAGCAGTCTTGATTTTCAGTTTCCAAATTGAGTTTTCTTTGAGAAACAGTCAGTGGAATCAAAACAGCAGACAACTTGGCCATATCTTTTGTTTATAGTCTCTCTTAGTTAGAAAGTGCAGTTTATGGTCCGAGTACCAGTCATGCTGATTGCACAGTTGTCAGCACTCAAAACACTGTTGCTGACTCAGTCTGGGTTCAGTTTTGCCACTCGTAGGAGAAGCATCCAGGGAAACACTTGGTACAGGCTGCCATATATTTTTCCAGTGTGATCACCCTGGTCTGGTAGGGATTGGGTAGGGCAGGAGGTGAGATGACCCCATTCATTCCCCATAAATGGGACAATGTTTCTGGCACTATTTCCTACACAGATCTGGGAAGAGAGAGACGGAGCTGTGCCCTCACTAACAGTTTGAGCAGAGATGAGCAAAGCTGTCACCCAGCTACCTCCCTGAGATCTGTGGTTTCAATTAGTTGATAATGTCAGCCTGTAATTGAGGAAGTTTGACGAGTCAGGCAAGATGCTGTAAATCTTCATCTCCATTTCCTCCAGAGAGAAAAATTTCTCAAGAGCACTGATGACCACAGGACATGGCCAGGACCACTTCTCTCTTCTGAAACATGCAATGAAGTAAAGCTTGCTCAGAACCATCTCACCCTTCCTGGCTTTATGCAATGCATTAATTAATCCCACATTAGCATGGGGATGGATTTCCTCCCATTGTGGGTATCTTCTTCCATCTGAAATTTCCGTTCTCTTGAAAGCTACTTCAAAAAAGCATTGTTTCTTATCGATCAGCTAGAATTTTCATTATGCCCATGGGTTGTGTATGTAGACTAGACCGCACACAAATGTGATATTCTAATGCTGATTGCACTTGGTTTGCTCCCATTTGTTACCTACTGATTTGCAGGGCTTTGGAATAACCGTGCCTGCAGTTAGTAAAACCCCTTGTGTCCCAGTGGAATGACACAGGTTAAACAGTACAGTGTATTTGTGCCTGGATGTACATTTGTGCAATCTGTGAATTTCAAGAGCTATAAGCACAAGCTCGCCTGTACAAAATGCATTTTAAGAGCTGACATTAAAGTTAATACGAAAGTTCAGAGGTGCAAAATAATTTAAATGCACAGAAGAGGTAGCAATAACGTTTCTAAACCGAGGCAGTGAATTATGTATATAAGAAATATTAAAAATGCAAAGCTGACTCTATTTGCATTCGGAATGCCCCCTAGCTGTTACCAAGGAGGAGGAAATTGCTTTATGCTGAATTCAAGGGCATACTACTTAGTGCTGTATTTAAGTCAAGCAGGAATATCAGTCATTTTTATTCTACCACTTAACTTGGGCTTATGTAATCTGTCTGATAGCCGAATCAGTTGTCTTATATTATTTTCTATCACAGAGAGAGAATATATAATTCAATCATTAAACCTTTATTTTCAACCCGTTCTGAAATCCCTCAGAACCATATTGCTGCATGTAAATCACAGGCTGTCTGTCATCAGTCCAAGACGATGGAAATATCAGTATTGGCCCGTGCTTTCCCAAATCACTTTTGGGTAATCACAGGACAGAATTAAACTTACTCACCAGTTGGGGAATATGTAGATGATGTGGAATAATCGAATGACGCCTGGTTTGCTTGCAGTTAGTGGGGGTAAGGTATCACTTCAGGGCACCAGGATCTGAAAACAGAAGCCTGGTTCATCTAAATGGATTTAAACGTTGTCTGGGATGAAATTTCTAAGTGATATTTGCCTTTTCTGGCCCCCAGCTTCAACAGCAGTGACTGTGGACTGGACATGAGCAAGTGGCATGAACAAGTGCATGAGCAAATGCCACTGAAAGTGGTAAGGAGCCAAAGGTGTTCAGCCACAGGTAGCAAATACACTGCTGGTGTCAAAGCCCCTGTACTGCAATCACCAACAGGGATTTTTCTGAAGTCTGAACAGCAGGGAAAATTAAAGTAGAAATAATTTTACAACCGAGTATTTCCTGCCTCTCTCTGATTATATTGTTTCTTTGCCACTTCCACATTTTCCACCCTGACCAGTGAAAATCAACCAAATTTTCACAAAGCTTTTATTTAAAGGCAGCTTCACTTCCAAGATCTGTTACACATGTGGCAGGAAAATATCACAAAACAGCTGCTTCCACCTATGACTTTAAAATGAGAATAAGCAGAGGACCAAAGTGGAGTTTACACATCTCTCACCCATAACCTCCTGCATACTGACCCAGCGACAACTACTTTTTTGCGTTCAGAAAGCCAGCACTCCTAACCAGGCCTGGATTTAAAGTGTCTGATCAAATTAATGCCAGTTCACTGCGGTAAACAAAGGAAATGGTAGCAAGGATGGACATATGCGAGGGCAAGATATGTTTAAGTAAACTAAGTTTGCTAATGTATCTGTTTATTTTCATTTATGTTATAGTTGCACCATAATAACATCTTGCATTTTTAGCAACCCTGATATTTAATGAAAAACTAAAATAAAAAGCATTCAAAGTGCATACATGTCCTAGGAGTGTCCGTCCCCATCCCACCTGCACAATACAGTTTGAATACGAATTTTGCAAACTGCCACATCCTTACAATAAGAAGAAATGATCCTTTCCTCCTCAGCTCTCCCAAAACAGCCTCTCAAAGAACAATACAGAGAGGGGTATTCAAGCTCTGTGTCAGGTCATGGTGTTCCTTCTGTCTTTTATGCTAAGTAAGGATTTAGGCTCAGAGGTGGTACTGAGAGAAAAATCTTGTATATTGCTATCAGGATATTTTAGCTCACAACAGCAGTAAGTTGTCAAAACTGACCTCACTTGATGTCAGAACAGTCATCTCAAGTGCAATTCTGGAGATCAGCTGCTTTTCTGAAAAAACAAGGTCCATCCTGATGCCTCAAAGAACAACGGTTATTACATGGTTTTGGTCACTTTTTAAACAAAGGGACAAAAGATGGTAGGAGAATTACAGCTACAGGCAGGAAGAAAAACACTGCAGATTAAATTCAGATATGGGAGTAAGAAACTTCCATTAAAACAGACATTGATGTGAGTCTCTGGTGTAGCTCACTAAGGGGAAAAGCAGAGCTGGAAAAGTGAACATCTCCTTAATGAATATCAGAAACATGGGGGCAGGAGACAGACAAATCAGAGGTCGTGTGTTGTATCACCCATGTCAAAAAGAAGCAAGAAAATAAATGAGACTTGCAAGAATAGACTAAAGCCATTAGAACAGGGATGGCTGGGGAAGGAGGGTTGAGCAGAGGGCTAGAAACTAGCAGTGTGTCTGCAGAAAGAAATGAAGACTGGATTTGCCAATCTTTGGCAATTACTGTAACAGAAGACTTCTGGCAGGAACGGCCTTTGTCTGTGTTAGGGGCAAAAGGGTGGTGAAGGGGATTGTACTGTGCGGGACAGTGCATGGTAATAGGAACAGCTGCTCCAGAAAAGTGGTGCTTTGGGACGGAGGTCTGAAGCCCACTCTCTGCCAGGCATCACTGCTTGGAAGAACTAGAGGAAATATCCATGGAGAAGCCCAGAGGAAGAATACTGTTAATGCTTCAGCCTGACATATTTTGTTTAATATTAAAGGGCAAACTTATGCTGACTGTTAAATCGATATCAAATCAAGACTAGAATCTGTTTTATGATCATGGACAGTGAACTCCTTAGTGCTGGAGTCATAAATGATGTCACATTTCAGCAGTCCTGTGGCTGCCAATATTTGGACCAGAAATGCCCATTTAATTAAAAACTTTAATCTGAAAGACAAAGTGTCACTTGCTGACAGTGAGAAGTACTTGTTCGTGCGCCTCATGTGCTTTTGAGGCTCTGTGAGGAGCAGAAGCCACTCTATGTCCTGCTCAGCACCATCCCATCCCTCTGGGAAGACCTTGCCCAAAGACAAACCTACAATTTACACTGCCAAAGCAAGTTTGATGCAAAAGCTAAGAAGAGCACAGGTCTTGAGCTGCCCTTTGGGGATGAAGGAATGGCACCTACTCGTGTACAGCACAACCTGAAAGTACCCTGTGCACTTCAAACACAACTTCACTGGGACTGGGAAATCCACTCCCTTATGTCCCTCCCCAGTACCACTGAGCAGTGTAGCATGTGCTTTAAATCAGCAGTGCTTAGTCTGGCTCTGCTATTATTTTTGCTTGGCATGGGCTGGACCCAGGATCCCCTAAAGACAGGCGTATTTCGCATCTGAGTCTTTGAATCAGATCCCAGAGGATTAATTTTATCAAGGATTTAATATCCTAGAATGATTGAAATCAACAGAGACCTTTGCCACTTTCTTATTTATGTTGCCCCACTTGGTGAGTACATGCCAATGACTAGGAAGGCTGCACTACAAGGTCATTTTTTATACCTTTCAAAGTGAAGCATTATTTAGGCACGTGTCAAAACGTTCACAGGTCTTAAGGATTAAACATGAGCCACAGGTGTTTTCTCAGGGATGAAAAGGTTTGCTGGCATGGGGGATGTTGAAGCAATGTCTCCCATAAATCCAAAGACTGTCTGGGGGCCTGTGAACAGGAATGTCAGAAACTGACTCCCTCTTGCCTTACTCCAAATCTGTGCTGTAGATCCATGAAGACACAGAAACATCAGGATCTCATCACCACAAGGTCCACTCCCAGGTCAGGATTCCCTGCGTGGCCCATGACTGATGGCCGGCTGCAGCCGAATTCACCCTGTTCTGTAAAACTTTTCCAGCACGGTAACAATTACAAGCTCTTCTGCTAGAACAGTCACCTTAGAGAAATAGTAAACTTGGAGAACATTTCACCAGACAGAAACAACGTCAAGTCAGAAATTTTGCACTGCTCTAGTTCAGTAAGTCCCTCACAGTAGCTGAATACAGTTATTTTGCTGTTGTGAAACATATCTGCATTTATCCACCGAAGTGGCATGAATAAGGGGGATTTGCTTAGCTCTTTGTCTTCTTGAAACAGATAAAAAAATATCCTCTCTGCAAAATTAATGCCTGCTTATAAATTCTAGGGCTAGCTGTCTCCTTTGCTTTTAAATTTGCCCCAGATCTGTCAAAATGGCTTTCACAAGTATAGGCTGACATAATGATAATCTGAAAAAGACAATTTCTAATTGGAGAGGGACATATGTTACAGTCATGCCATTTTGTGAGGGAAAAGTAATGTTTTCTAGTTCATATGTTATGATAATTCCCCTTCAGAAATTATATTGTTTCCCCTAGATCAGATTTTTGCATATATGGTGTAGATCTTCTTGCACTAAAGAACTAGGTGTTTCTACAAAAAGCTTTTGTGGAAGAGATGATGGTTTAAGATATTACACATGCTCCACAGAGAGCATTGATCAACTACAGCAAAACACGTCTGGTGTATAATTAACATCTTGTTTTACCTCTGCTTTTTAGTTCAGAAAAACTGATAAAAGCAAAGTATATTTAGATAGAAAATACTTTTTACACGTCTCAAAAATTAATGAGTACAGTTTATTACTTCAAAATTTAATAAAAAAATCCATCTTTTACTTCAGAGAGGTGGGGTTTTTTTTATGGGCAGACTTCTTCCGCCTTTGTCTAAAATAATTTGTACTAGATACTCTTTGACTAAGAACATTGAACAAAATAAGCTGACAATCCAGTGCAGTGCGATCCTCCTTATCAGTAATATAAGAATATTACTTTTAATTGCTTTATTTGAAAATGGCAATAACAGTCTATTAACCTGGAAATTAACTTTAGACAACCATTCCTGTGAGGTAATATATGGATTCGATTTCGTTGAAATCTCTGTTTTTACGCGAGTAGCTTTTAGCTAATTTTGTTGGCTGCGAATGGGTCCCCCTATTTCATTTAAATGGGGACAGAAGTAAAAGGAATGGAAAGTTTCATGATGAGATCCAGGCCTTTGCCTTTTGTCTCTACGAAAAATCCTTTTCCTCACAGTGTAAAGGTCACTCTAAATTATGATGTAACTTTTTTCCTATCAAAGTTCCTTGCCTTTGCAGCATTACCTCCCTGGTTATGCGAGGAGCCAAGAGCCATGTATGACAGGCAACGCCTTCACTGATTCAACCTGGTACTTGCAGATCTGCCCTGGTTTACAAGGTATTTGAGTCCTTGCAATGGCAGCAGCCACAGGGTATGTATCAATCCAGCCGCCCTGACCTGGTGCTCACTGCACCCTGACTCGTGTGCAGGGATGGAAGTTGCTCCTTACTGTGAAATACAGCACAAACACTTCAGTGTTGCTTCTACCTGCAGGGCCCCCAGCTCTCAATTCTTTTTGTTTTCCCTGATTCCCATTTGGTCAAGCTTTTCTCATTCCCAGTGTCACGCCAACTTTGACAACTCACAAGAGTCATCATATATTTACTCTAGGGTGTCTCCTATAGGTGGTCCAAACAGGTCATGGAGAATAATATGGCTACGTGGTGAATACAGTGACAGTGCAGAAGGAAGGCAGTGCGACTGCGGCCCTGCTCTTCTGCTTTCCACATGGGAGTAATAAACCCTGTGACAATTACACCATCTAACACTCCAGTGAAAGAAATAACATTCTATGATCTCCATTCAACCATGTTCTTAAGTACCTGCTTAAGATGTATGCCTTGCTGCCTCTGGAGTCAGAAAGATTAGTCATATACTTGCAGTTAAATACATGCGTGAGTATTTAATTCGTTTCAATGGTTCTGTGTATTCATTTGTCTGTTAAATGGCTGCAGTCCTGGACGTCCCCACTGGAAACAGGATGAAACTCATACATCAGATGCCTTCAGCCCTCCAGACTCTGTTCCATGGCTGGAACAGGATGCATAAGCAGAGATTTTGTATCATGCAATAATAGATAGATATATTTTTATGTAGACGGATATGAAGTACTCATATTTGTTGTTCCTCTCAGAGAATACTTTGAGGAACTATTACAAAAGGGACTACAGGAAAACACAGCTGTACTTGAAATGTTCTTTCCCTGCTCTCTCCATGTTGTGCAACAAACCACAGATATGGTTGTGCCAACTCACACAAACTGAGAATCGTCAAGATGGACTTTCACTATATATTTTCATTTTCAGCGTCTGGATCTTCTATATTCTTTAATTTAATCTATTAAACAATTTTCATAACATCAATTATTAATCTGATTTTATTCTGAGATTTACTCAGCAAACAATAAATAGCCTGGTAATCACTGAGCTAAATGAATCCTATTTTAGGTAAATGGTCTTTTGACTATTACTATAGTGCACACTTAATTGCTGAACAGAACAGCAATCAGAATGTTTGCTTCTATTGAAATAATTCTAGTCAGCTGCAGCTTCAGAAATTATAATTCTTCAGGTTACACCAAGTATAAGACAATGTTATTTCACAGCCAGTTTGCCATTTCAACAAAGCACTTGTTTAAACCACCTAACTTGATAGTGCAAGAGGTGGCTTCAGCAGTGCAGTCACTCAGAGTGACTGTAGACCTGACTTCACCAACCACTTAAGGTGAGTTTATGACTGCTTTGCATTGTTAAAGCAACATCGGCAACTAGAGCGTACCAACCAGTCCGGCCCAGGATATTCTACCATAAAGTGCCATATGGTCATTTACAGATGTGGATGCAAATTCTATTGAGATTTTAAGCAATTATCAGTTCATGACATGCCATAGAAGAGCTGTACAGAGTCTTATTCTTTATTTTAGAAACAAAGTAGGGAGTAGGACTGGAACAGATTATGGTTTCACTGCATTGCTAATGCCGCTTAAGTCTGAGCAGCAAGTAGCTTCTTAGCAAGAAAGAGATTCAAACTCCAGGCCACTGGACTCGGTTTTCCGTGGGTACACGGTGCCCAAAGGTTCCACTCAGAGGATGATCTGAAGCACATGTTTAAGAATTGCACACCATTCTCCTTCATTAACTTCAGTAGATTTATTTGCATATTTAAAGTTACATGCATGCTGAAGTACTTTGTTTTAGCTGAAGGCTATATGTGATGGGAACGTCCTACTCGTTCTTTGTTGCCATAATTAAACAACCACCACATATGACCTCTGCCCACGCCAACTGAGTGAGCTTCAAAGCAAGAACTTAGTGCTGACTGACTCCACTTCCAGGTACCTGTCTTCACAGCCAGACAAGCCTCCATTATTTATTTTCCTCATTATCTAAATGTATTTTAATGCTTACAGTCTCTGCTCAAAGAAGTGAAGGTTTTCCATACTGGATTTTTGTCATTGCTCATCCATGGTTCAACTGCCATTGAATAGAAGGCAATGGTAAAGGTCCCAGCAATTTCCTTTAAAAAAGAACTGGAACCCCAGGTCAGTCACTGCGTATGAAATGTGTATCTCCTTAGCTTCCTCCTTGGCCTCTCAGTCCCCCAATATGAAATTAGGCGATATATTTCCTCATATTTCTCATGTCTGAATGTTATATCACTTAAGCCTGCGTAATAACGTTCTGGAAGTGGCTGCTTAACAACTGGCATAGCACAAGGAAGTAGCTTTGATCAATCTTAAATCCCCATCCCTTGACACTTTAATCAAAATAATTTAAAATTCTATTAAGCACAATATGCAGAGCATTAGCACTCTGAACCAGTGAGCAGTTAGCGTGCAGACACTGAGTGATATGTCTGAGTAACAGCCTTGTTAGAAAGGCTATCATGTTTTGCTCCTTGCTGAATCATCAGGGACGATAGTGGCAATATCACTCTTTTGTTGCTAGTATGGCTCAAAGGATCTGACAAGGAGCTAAATGTTTGATTACCTGGGAGAAGCTGCTTTACTGAAGTGTAAGTAAAATCTTCTGTCTTTTAAGACTTAAGTGGATTCTGGAGCTGCCCATCACCCAGGAGTTGGGGTAGCAACCAGCACCTTCTCAACATTATTCCTGCCGCTGTGGAATTCCCTAACCTCTCCAGTCTAGCTGCTATCATCTCATTTCATTCAAATCTGCTGCTCTGTCTTGAGGCTTCTTCTCTTTCTCACTGTTTGTTTCTCCATTGTTTTTCTAAACACCACAAAGCCATATCCAGCATCCCAAAGGAGAGCACCAAGAGGCTCATTCACCAGTCACTGGGCGGCTGCCACCTCCCAGCGCAGTTACCATTTAACCTCTGAAACCACTTAATTGTTTTTCAAAGCTTTGTACTAACTAAATGTACCTGTACTGACCCAATTTGTTTAGAAGGTTGCCTTTTTTTTGGTGGTAATGCAGATGGCCATCTACGTAATGACAAAGGAGAGTAAATGTTTTGGGTTGATTTTAGCTGTGCCTCTGTGGCCAAGCCCATCATGAGAAGTGCACACAGAAATCACAAATATCCTCACAAGTCCCCTTCCTTTGGACTGTTTTTATTTGTGCAACGTTTAGGCATGCAGATCTGAGGTAAAGTTCATATTGAAGGAAATATGTGCATAGAAAACCTCATTTTTGTCTCCATGTTTAAAATAGAATGGGGTAGATTTAGGTGATCTCTACAGGCCCTTTCAGCCCAATTTTCTGTAGTTCTGTGAGAACAGATAAACATGACACTGACCCAAAAACACAAGCGTGTTTTTCCTACTGTGTTATAAATGGGCCAATACTTGCCTATAGATTGAATCATGAAGAGTGACAGAGAGGAATTTAGACTTAAGAAATGAAAGCAAAAGGAAAATTACAGTAATTAACTAGTTGAGACAGAAACTAGACTCACTCCTGAATGCTGTTTATGTAATGCAAAGAATCACTTAAAAAAGCCACAATACTATTATTTTTACCATCAGATGTCATACTTGCAAAATGTAGTTATTACAGTCCTGTGTATATAAAATTTTTTTAAAAGCCAAAAAAGGTTTAAAAAAGCTTTGAAACCTCTCTTCCGAAAAATATCACAGGAAAAGCCAAATTAGTTGCTAAACTAGCTCAAGTATTACAGTGTAGCTTTGCCACTGGAGGATATAACAACAATCTCCCACGAATTCTTTTAGTTGCAAAGAGTTAGATCAGCAATGTGATTATCAAAATCCAAACCCATGAACACTGTGTGCTTTTTAGCATAGCAAGTGAAATCATTACTAATTCCCCACTGCCAAAACACGTACCTCAGCATGTGTGTGAGCATGACCTCTCATGTAGTTTTTTCTTTCCCCGTAAGATCTGTTAAAAAGCTGCTTCACTAGGCTTTAAAGCCCACTGGAGGTGCTGTACATTAACTGAGAAGACTGATCAACCCATACAGTATTAAAAAGACATTTGTAGACTCATTTAATCAATAATGTACAGTATTAGTGTGCAATTTAGATCAAGAGAAGACAGCTGTAAGACTATGATACATCAGCTAATGAAAAAGCAAAGAGAGAGTGATTCACTTAAGTAGGGAGGCCAAGAGGCAGCTCCTCAGCTGGTGGGAGCCCCCCTGGGTCTCTGAGCCCATACCCCAGCTGAGGATTTCTCCCAGAGCAAAGGCCTGGCTTAGCCCTTTTTCACACAGCATCCTTTCCACCGGTATAAGCAGGAAGTTCTCTGAGCCACAAAGGCAGCAGGCTTCTAAAAAAGTCAAACAAGATGATAAAATAGCCCTATTTGACCTTGAAACATTTCAGAAGTTGACAGCCACCCAGGATATATGTGCACCAACCTGATCTGAAATCCTCTCTGATTTTGAGACTCTCTCAAAAGCAAGAATTTCTGTGGGAAAAGGAGCAAGAAGAAGAAATTTTGCACTGTTCACATAAATTACCCTAAAGCTAGATAGCAAACCCATACGGTAGCTCACCGTGCCATTCTACAGAAATGGTTATCCAGTCCTAAAGGCTGGACTGTTCTTTGAGATTTGGCCCTTTTTTACTGCTAGAAACCTCACATTCCCCTTTAGGTGTGAATTCCCCCCAGCGAGCAGAGCTGGCCTTATGCCCTCGTTCCAAAACCAGTTTGGTACAATGAGTGAGCTGCCGTGCAGGGATTGGAAAAGCGTAGAGAAGCAGTGCCTACCTGGGTCACCATTCCTAATGCACTGTGTCTTGCGATCAAAACCTGCTTTGAGCTGCCTGGAAGTTTCTGCCAGGATTGGGACCAGCAAAAGAAGCAGGATTGGATACCTACAGCCGGCTCTTCTTCTCATCCTCTTGCCATCTTCTTCTTTACATCCCAGATATAAACCTCACAGCCTTATTACAATTTATTCGCAAGCATATATAGATTTTCATAGACATTCTCTACCCAAGTGCTTGCTTCATTAATGAGGTGGATACATTTCAGCCTGTAGAACATGCCAGGCTCTTGGCGGTGACAATTGCTTCATGGATGCACCATCTGCTGCTCTCTCAGTGTGACTGGTTACATACTTTTCATGGCACATTTCTTCTTCCTGGCTGAATGGCTCCCAAATCCAAGAGATGCTCTTTGCGAAAGTTCTGTAGAGTCTCCTGATGTCAATACTTATGCAAACACTTATTTCCATGAGAATAGCCTTGCTCATCTTCATGTTCTCCTATGGAACTGTGATACTTTTCCTGTCTGCAATTTTTGCTAGCAGAAGTCTGCTCCTACCGTTTGTAGGAAGGCACAGGTAAAAGACTATCTTCTACCACCAGTCCTGAAGAAAGTAGCTGTGATTACAACATATGGACTGACAGAGATGGATGTCCATCCTTATATGGATGCTCCAGATTGCCTTAGTCTTCTGCATAAATCACCACATGCCTCTGTTGTGCCAAACATCACAACTTCATGAAGGGTACCTTAAATGGAGGTGGTGGGGAGGGAAGGTCAGCTGCAATAAATGTTATTTGCTTGAGATGTGCCCAGGATTTGCTGCAGACAATGGAGATTTTTCCTGCATGAAAAAAAATCAGGGATTTGGACTGCTATTAATATGAGTTAAAAATCATTGGGAAAAAAATTCACATTCATAAAATTTCAAGTTTTCTGACATTTTCTGTAATCACTAATTCTTGGTAATGTTCACTGTCTTACTTTACATAAAATCACTGCTGATACAAGTTTAGTTTTATGTAATACTCCATATGGTGGATTCATAAAAACCTTCTACTGGGAATACCATCATAAACTACTATTTTCTGCTATAAAAAAATAACCATTAAAGCCCAGACATGCACAAACAAGGTAATCTGCCATAAATTTTGAAATGGTAAAATACTACAAATGTAAATGTATTCAACTCCCATTGCAATGCATGTAATTTCCATAGCTTTATTAGAAATCCTGCAGTTGCAGTGGTTTGGCGATAGGTTATAAATATAGTAGGAATGAGTCAGCATGCAAATCCCTTCTGTGGAAAACAATTTGAGAGATTTTATAGCCCAAAGCTGTTTATTATTTTGTAAGAATAGTAATGCAAGTTCATGTTCAAAACCTGCTGAGAGAAGAATTTGCAAAACACCCTATTATGGAAGAGGCCAAAAAAAAGCCTAAGACCTCTGTAATAGCACTGGGCTAGAACATTTTCAGATCCCCCATTTAGCTGATTTTTTTTTCTCTCATGTACTTATTACGGTCCTTGGGAGATTATCACTATATCACACTAATAAAATGAGAGCAAAGCTAAGGCTTGGGATTTCATTTCTCAGTTAATGCAACAGTCCTTAAAACCTGAGACACATGGAAAAAAAAATGGTTTCTGGAGGCTTGGTTTATATATGAGTTATATATATGAGTTACAATTCATTTTGAAAGATTTTGGTTTGGTGGTGGTTTTTTTTCAAAATAATTTTCTGTTTCTGTGGATAATAATGACAGAATATATTTCTGATGATTCCAAACCCGTTTATACCCAGCTGACTTAAACATTTCTCTTTTACATAATAAATTGCAATGAACAAATTCTATAAACATGATCTAATGATGTTGCCTAGGTACACTAGCAAGTGCGGAAAGCTATTTACTTTCAAGGCTGTCTCCATTATGAGTTTCACACTGCAGAGAAACACTTTTGATGCCAATGAATAAATAATGAGGCAGGTTCTGCAACCGGACTATGGCTGGCAGCAGAGGCAGAAGGGCATTTCCCAGCCATCGGTGCCCTGTGCCAAGCAAAGACCTTCTCTGGTGTGAGATCTTTCTTGTAGATGTGAACTCCACAAGTGCTGCAGCTTTGGTTTTACACCTTCCTTAGGGATAGGAAGCAGAGAAACGCATACCAGGCGTGAAGAGGTTTAGAGTCTGCAACCAGAAGCTGCCTACCATCACCACCACTGCTCCCTTCCACTCTCTGCTACTGTAAATCCATGGTCTCTCTGCCCAGGAGGAAGCAGTACATCCCCCCACCCCAGGTGCTTGCGAGGGATCTTTGCATTTGGTGCTGTTCTCACCCTGCCCTTGCCATGTCCTCATCTGCAACAACAATCTTTGAACGTTCCACGGTTCATCAAGGAATTGTGTTGAAAAGGTGAGTCATGGTTGCTCAGAGGCACTGTGGATCACCACGGGGGCTGGCCTTCAAAATCCTCCTCCAGCCTTTTCTCTCTGCATCCATTGGCCCTTCTCCTTCCCCTGGACCTGCTCAGGCAGTGCCCACCAAGTGCAATGCTGGCCAAGACTTTACAGACACCAGCCAGGCTGGCCCTGACAAAGCCAGCTGCGTATGACTGCACTGCACTCACAAATACAGAAATCGTAGCTATGTGGGGATTTCTGATCTCTCGCAAATGTAGGCAGAGCATATGTGTTCGCTAACTTTTGTGGATTAAATAGAGCTGTCAGTGTAGCTATAAGGACTGCATTTTTTTTTTGTAACCAGGACCATCAGATCAGGGCCATAAAGTTACTACAAGAAGTGAATGAAGTTTATCTGTTTACTTGAAATCTGTGAGAAAAAAGATAACAATTAGGTCCAAAATTTTTTTTAACATTTCAACAACATTTTGACAGGAAAATGAAAGCAAAGTCTGTAGCTTGGCAAGGGCAGTTTGCATGGAATGTTGTAGGGTTTTTTTCCAAATCAAGAGAAAATATGTTATTTTGGATCAGTTTAAATTAATGGGGGTGCAGCTGATTGCTGCGATGCTTGATTGGAGTTGTCATTTGGGTTTTTTATATTCCTGCTTCTCTGTAGGCTGGACTCCTTTGCTAGATTCTCCCTCCTATGCAACCTCCCCACCTACAGATTGGCATGAAGGGAGTCAGATGCCCCCAGTATATAATGATAGGTATGGCCCCACACATAAACATTCATACTACAGTCACGATGAAATGCTAAATAAGATTTGAAAGGTACCATTCCAGTGGAGCCAGAAAAACATTTTGATTCAATTTGATTTAAAAGACAAATCAAAATGTTGGGACTCAGGGATTCCCATGTTTTATTTTCATCAAATATAGTCTGATTTTGACTTTTTGAGGCTATTTTGAACACTTTTTTATTCTAATTCTCAGACCAATTTTGGAGAAATAGTATAATTTTTTGGTATACTGGGTGCACAACGAACAATCTAAAACACAATTATTCACTTAGTTGAAACACTAAGTCAGCTCGATAGTGAAGAGACAAGAAATGTGTATTTAAATGAAGACACTGGTTTGGAACTCATGTATACAGAAGTCATAGTTATAAAAAGGTAACTTAGCCAACACTGGAAAACAGTCATTCCTATGATATATTTAATTTCCACATTACTTAGAAAAATTATTTTTTTTACTTAAAAACCAGCAAGAAATGACTTTTTCATAACTCTCAGTTCTGATTCTACTACTGTGTCAGAAGTATCATAACCATAAATCAAATATAAATAATAATATTTAAGACTAAAATCAACAAGGGCCACATCTGTAAAATGTATCCAAAATGAAAAAGGCAGGAAGCCTCCATTCTCTATAAGCAGCTAACATTTCCCTGTCTAAATAACCAATATCATCACTGCAATTTCCTTCTCCAGTTTAAAAGAAAGGTGTATTTCCATATGCATGACAGAGTAAGTAGGATTTTTTCTATTAATAAGAATAACAGGTCTTGGACTATTCCAGTCAAATGCTGATCACACATTTAATCATGTTATTATTTTTCTAAAGAACATACTTTCCCAACAGTAGACAGAATTGCATGAAACTCTATTCTCCCTCATGGTGGTATGAACGCACGCTAACCCCATAGCTACTAACAGAATAGAGAAAGTGCAGTAGCAGAAATCTACATTAAGAGCTGAAAGTCACTAAAATCATTGCCACTCAGTTTCCCACTTGAGCCCCAGCTCCCAAATTCGATAAAATTTTGCCAAATCTTAGACACATTACGCACTTCTGCAGTTTGCTTATCAGAGCTCTGGTCTAAATAGCCACATAAAATTCCTATTCTAAGGTAAAAAAAGACATAAGGACACAGAGAGCTGCAGGTTAAAACAGATCACTGATGACTTTCTATTCCAATTTTATTTTTTTTTTTCCAGATACTCAAACCCACAACACCTACATATAGCCAATACCTCTTAGGTCTTTAATTTCTGAATGAAGTTAGGGCACATTGGTGCTGACACCCAAAACTACAACTTACGGAGCAAGTTGTGAGCTAACTGTCTCCAGCACCAAAAGCAGATTAATAGAATAGCAGAATGTCAGTTATCCTCCTCCTCAGATACAAAATCATATAAAATTCCTTACTTATATTTCTAGAGCCCTTTGAGAGTGAAGTAGGCTGCTTGTGTAAAACATTTTGAAAATGTAAGGCCTGTGGTTGAATCTTCAATTGTATGAAACGCTCTCTTAGAACAGCTCAGAAGGAGAGGAAAGAAGGCAGCTTTGAGCCATTTTTCACCTTTTTTTTCCTCTACAATGTTCTGGTTTGGTTTGTATTACGCTGCTGGCAGAGCTCCTCGCAGGGACTGCCAACCTGGTGGAGCACCAGGAGATGTATTATGCTCTAGTCCTGCCTCTGCCCTCGAAAGCCACACTTCTTGTGCACCTCTTGTAACTGCTGCCCTGCCTCAAAGCAGAGAGTGGAGAAATGCCACTGCTGGCCTTCTGCCACCCCAATGTCCTTCTGAACCAGGGCCCAGCATCTGAACTCTTCTTGAAAATTGTATCATAAGGTGTGCATTTTCATGAAGTCTCACAAAGGTAACGCAGTTATTGACACACTCAAACAGAACAATTCCTAAAAGCTAGGCATACATAAGGGAGCAAGACGCCTGATGACAGTCCTGTTGCAAGGGTGTAGGTAAGGTGGCCTAGAGGTCCCCTGCAGATGTGGGAATGCCAAGACATACTCTGAAGGGTATTTGGGGATTTTCTGGCATTGGAGAAGGCACCTGAGAAGTTTCCTTTTAGGGTCTACTAACAGCTCTGCTAGGACCAGGGGAGGTCTTATCACTCTCTACAACTATCTGAAAAGAGGTTGTAGTGAGGCGGGGGTCGGTCTCTTCTCCCCAGTAACAAGTGATAGGATGAGAGGAAACGGCCTCAAGTTGCACCAGGGGAGGTTTAGATTGGATATTAGGAAAAATTTCTTCACTGAAAGGGTTATTAAGCATTGGAACAGGCTGTCCAGGGAAGTGGTTGAGTCACCGTCCCTGGAGGTATTGAAAAGATAGGCAGATGTAGTGCTTAGGGACATGGTTTAATGGTGGACTTGGCAGTGTTAAGTTTATGGTTGGACTTGATGATCTTAAAGGTCTTTTCCAACCTAAATGATTCTATGATTCTATTAACGCTGCATCTTTCCACAGCAAGAGACTTTAGCAGAAAGCAAGCAAAGACATGAATCCAGCTTTTAAAAATTTCATCGCAGTTTAAGCTGGGCTCTGTGAGCCACAATACTATGGCTTAGCAAACCAGCCTCTGAAATTGGCAGGTTTCCACCACCAGCTCACATATGTCCAAGTGTTTTTTCAGGCTTGTTTAACAAAAGTTGTGATTTCTCATTTCTTTCCTCTTCCACTAGATCATAATTTAAGATCTATCATTCAGGACTGCCTGATCTTGAGCCATGTCCATATATCACACAGAACATTAAAACCTGACCTTTATACACAGGATAATAAATACCTGTGAGTCACTTACAAGGTAGTAACTCACTCTCACAGTTCAGCAGAGAGTAAGGGCTGAATCTCAACATGAAAATCTTCAGTTGTTGCTGAATATGAAGGGCATATATATATATATGTGGGCAAATATAATAATACTTTTACATTAGGAAGCCAATAAAGAAGGCTAAATCTGTTTCAAAGGTGGGATGATACATTAGCAAATAGAAATGGAGCTGAGCAGTTGCCAAAACAACTGGAAAATCCAGGCTGCTGTAATCTCCACCTGCATAATGCAAGGAATTACTGGATTTGTGGTAGAAGCCAGGAGCATCTTCAGCCAGCTGGGTTAGTCTGACTTCAACACAACAAGCAGTGTGTCAGCCAACACAGTCATCTGCCAGCTTCTTCGCTTTTACCACCTGATCCAGCAGCCTATGCAGTGACATTGCTGCTGTGAAATGGGGAGTGGGTTTGCTGGCTTCTTGTCTCTCAAGGTCTGCTCTTTGACACCGGAGCCACTCCAGCTCTTCAGAGGGGGTGCCTGATGCATGGCTGGTGAGAAGCCAGAGGGAGTCACAGACAGGCTCAGCATCTGCAGAGGTAGCCCTCAGACCAAAAGGAAAGATGAGCTTTGCAGTTTTTAAGGCTTCCATCAGGCAGCACTCTCTGTGTGGGGTGAGCGCAGGCATAACCTTTAGAACACAGTGCAAGAAGAAATATTATCATGATTTAAAGGGTTGACATCCAATGGCCAGGTCTCTTGAAACTCTCCTCCGCCTCTTGATAGCTATAGTTAATATTTACACAGAGAGCTCTTGAAGCAAAGAAGAGGAAGGAAAAAAAGAAGCCTTGATGATATGATTTCAGCAACTAGGAATACCCAGCACAATACTTTGTGCATTCATTAGCACACAATTTCCATGTGACATTAATAGACTTCCCTTTGCACATTAAAAGGGACCAAGAAGCACGAGGGCACAGCCAGTGCTCTCCAAGGCACTTCCCCACTTTGGCAGCAAGGCAGTGGCAACAATGGGTACATGTATTTTGTGCTATCTGAGCCATCATTTTTCTGTCTTGTTCTTGTTCATGCCATGCAAATATGAGCTGAGCTCACCAGCTATTCTCCCACAATTTTGGCAGGAAAGTGGTAGAGGGGGAGTTACTGCTGCTCACCTAGCAGTGAATTACAGGCTTTTGCCTCATAATTTATGCTATCCTGAGAGGACACTCAAGAAAAATTAATTTACACAGCCTAGAAAAAAGACCACTAAGGAGCCCCTGTCATGGGTCATGTACTGATTTCATTTACACTGGTGTAAATCCTACATACCATGACCAAAATCAGCGGCATTATGAACAGCTTATAAGTAAAAGTGGACTTTGGTTCACAGTCCCTAAATACTAGCAGCAAACGAAGTTGGAAGGCCAGGAGATCATTATTTTCAGTATGGGAGCAAGGAAAAGGACAGGCACAAAGTGAACAGAAGAAACCCTGAAGTGAAATAAAGGGAATCATGTTCAACAAGAAGGATCACTGAGATACTGGAATGACCTGCTGAGGGAGGACACAAAACCACATCTGTTTTGTTCCCTTTGTTACTGGCCAGGGAACCTAGGAGATATTTAGAGAATTCAGTGTTGAATAAGCCCCATGAGGCAGGCCACAATGCCAGCCTACCCCTTGACTCACAACAAAACACCTTCGGCCTGCCCACAAGGGACTTGGGGTCCTTGCTCCTAGATGGCACCTGGTTGCTAAGCGTGCAGCAGGGACAGCATGCTGGCTCCTCTCACCTGTGGTGCCAGGGGTGTCAGGACAGAGACTACAGGAGGGATACTGTCTCCTCTCAGACTGTTAATCTGCATTGCCTTTGTGCAGAACAAGATGGGCAGAGTCTCCACAAAGAGCTGTTTTTTCACCCCATACAGTTTGTTTTCCCTAAGCAAGGTACAAAATGTACCTTTTCTTCCTGGAGGCCTTAGCTGATTATTTCCTTCTGTGAGTGCGTTGCCTTCACTTTGCCAACAGAGCAAGAGCCTTTGGTCCAGGCAGGCATAATTTTGAAAAGCCAGCCCCTGGCATTAAAAGGTAGAGACATTTTTAAAACTAATGGAGAATTTGCTTCATTAAGTAGCCCATAAAATTAGGAAACATTGAGCACCAGGGGGAAGATACCAGAATTAGTCAACATTATAAATGCCTGGTTTCACAAAGGAGGACATAAAGGTTTTAATACAGCTCTACCTGCTGATCTGCTGGCACATATTCCTGGATGTGAACTACTCTCACTTGAGCACGATCTTCATTCCTTTCAACACCACAGTAGCAAACCTCTTTGAATTAGAAAGGGCTTATTCTGCATCTCAGTGATACTGCTGAACTTACTTATTAAACTATAATGTAAGAAAGCCTTGGCAGAGCTGCTCTTGGACTCTATCAAGCTGGTGCCTGGCAAGGTACAGAACTTTTACGGGAAATTGTGCTTATAATCTCCCGCCTTAAGAAATTCCATAAAATCAAAAAATGGATGCAGTGTGATTTGTTTCCCTTAGACTGAAAACAGAAACACTGTGAAACAGAATCAAACCATGAGTAAGATTATTACACGCATGTTTTTCAGCCTGCAAAAGTCAACTCTTTCAGTGGTCCCATAGATAGCTCTGAATGATGCTTTCAGCAATAAGGCTGAGGGAGGGGAAATTATTTAATTAGGAATAAACTTTTCTCCTTTAGGTGTCAGAGAACTTACAAGGACTTTCCTTTACTCTAGAAATTTCACCAAAAAAAATGTATGGGTCCTAGTCTGCCTTGCCAGAACAGATGTATATGTACACAGTTCCATCCAATGCAACATAAAATAGCTTTTTTGAAACAACTGCAATATCTATTATTCTTTTATGACACATGCTCAGTATTTAAATAAACAAAAAAATATCATTACCATTCATAATTCATTCTCTATTTATTCAAACTCTGTAGTGGTCTCGCTAGGCTACCATCTCTTTGGAATGACTCTTTTGTAAGCTGAGACGCTCCATGTGCTGGCACCCCTGCTTTCTTTTAAGCATCTAATCCAAAATAATAATGATCTTGTGAACACAAATAACATTTACAGCATCAGAGAAATAGTTATAAAGCAGTTAAAAGAAAATGCAGACATTCCTTTTCTAAGCATGTTAGTCCTTTCCTATTCTTCTCTTCATTCTGTAAATTAACATTTTTTGCAGATGAAAAAGACAAATTCATAAATTATTGCATTTGGCAGTGGAATGTAGCAATGGTGGCAAGGCACAGCTGGAGAGTTTGAAATGTGGCAGCTTTCTTCGAGGCCATAATTTTCCTGCTCCTTTGGGAATCACTGCTAAATGTGGCTACTGCTAATGTAATGAATATGAATCCATGTAAATCTCTGATGCAGAGCTGGGATCTGTCCCCTTGTGGGCAAAAAGGAAAAATTATTTTTTTCCTATGCAGATTTTTTGAGTGTGTATGTGTGTATAACTCTGACCTTACTGCGGGAGCTCACCTGCTCTTAAGTATCCAGGTACTGTCGAACTTCTCATTTTTCATTCTGCAGCAAACTAACAATATGCACTCCCTCCCTTTTGAAGATCCCTGGCAGAATAATACACCACCTGTTCAGCCCCCCTTCCTACCCCCCTCCTTACTAATTAAGCTCTGAAACTGTTTCCAAACAAAATTGGATTTCTTTTCTTCTGCTCCCCCCACCTTCATCCCCTGACTGCACCTTTGTAAACATTTTTGATCGGGCGTGAAAGGCACAGAAACAGCCACAAATAAGAGGACCTGTCACTTCAGCCAAAGCCATTAGCGTTGTGTGGTGAGAGCTGGCTGGGCTCATACTGAGTGGCTGTGTGACCTGCCCGGGGATGGAGAGCAACAGAAAGGATCCCTAAACGGTGTCCAGAGGGGCCTCAGAAATGATGGGGTGGACAGGACAGAGCTTCTTGGCTCTTCTTCTGCCCTGCAAAGGCTACTGGTTGACTGACTCATTTTAAAAGTAGGACCTGGGAATAGCTGACAGACATTTTCCAAAGAGGGGTTGGCTGTGCGAGGTGTGCATATTCTGAGTTTGTTTCCAGCATGGAATAGGCAGTTGGAATTTTAATCCATGTAACTTTCGTCTCTGTGGTCATACAGTGCCTTGCACAATGGGTCTTTGTCTGTTGCCAGGGTACTACTGCAATACATATCATAAATAATAATTGTAATAACAGTTATAAAGCTAAGATCTTTTTAATGGTCTCTAGAGCTGGAAGTCTTTTCTGGGCAATTGGCATTTTTGAAAATCAGGTCACCTAGTTAGGTTCCTAATTCTGAATGCAGAGTCTTATTTTACCATTCATTTTCTTTAAAGCATAAGCCCTCAACTTGGCTCATGTAGATAAATATTAAGTGAGGGGGAAGCAATGGAAACACTTGTCAAAATAAACCAAGAATAATTATTGGATTCCATTCACAAGATTTTGGAAAGGAATGATCAGGCCAGCCATCAAATAAGAACAGCTTCAGCCAAGATCTACAAGTAGAAGGACATTGTTCTGCTTCACAGTTCTTCACTGAGGTGATTAACAAGCCTGGCTGGTGACCCTTTGGGCTCAGATGTACAGTTAGGGTATCACACCTCAGCTGAGGTATTAGCACACTTCCCATGTGCATGGACATGCAAATAAAAAATTATGTGACTTAGCTTCACGTCCTTCACTGGGACTAATCAAAGTCATGTTGTCTTATATTTGCTGTCACTAAAACCATTCACGTAGATACTACAGGGCTCAGTTGTGGCACTGAGAGGCAATACTGTCAACTATTTAAAGCAACAGATTGATTGCAGTTGGGATTCATATAACCAAAAGTAGAGGTACTCCTGAGACAGTCTAGGTGCCATCCACCTTCTCCTAAAGAGTAAGTCTTGAAGTCAGAATTTCCAGTGAAGAGTGCATATTTTTCTCTCCAGATCATGAAGGGAGCCAAGCCAATTATCTCAGACAAATAACTAGACTGGAAGCAAATAATGTTACCTGCTACAAGTCCCGTTCCATGTGCCTCAGACAAAGTTCCAGTTTGGACTCCTATATACAGGATTATATGCAGCAACAGAGCAGCATATAAATAAGTTTCATGGAAGTCTTTTAGTCCAATCCAAAAAGAAAGTGCTTATTGGGTTCAAACTCCTCCAGGAAACCCCAGCTCACTTTTCTTTTCGGGACTAGGGCAGAATTGAACTAGTGACCAAAGGAGACGCCATGCAAAGGCAGTCTATTACAGACATCTCCTCTAGCATATTTCACAAGAAATTTTGTGAGCTTAGATAGGATCCTGCTCTGCTGCACTTCCAAGCACAATAAATCACAATTCTGGCACATCTTGATTCAGAAATCAATGCAATCAATTTCAGCTAATTATACATCCAACTTGTGAGTTTGTAAAGAAGTTGTATGGAGCTCATGTAATCATGTATAGCTGGACCATTGCTGCAAGGCAGGGTTTTGGCAAGGATATTCTGTGTGTGAAGACCTGGTTTTAAATGTATGAAAAAGTGTGAAGATAGTTTCAAAGCAGAATTTCTTTTTAAAATTTGTGGACCTACTTCTGCTGCTTCTGAAGTTAATAGCAACCCTGCCACTGACTTCAGCGGAAGAACGGCCGAGGTCTTTATTCCATAGACATTCTAGCAGTAAAATACAAGAAATTCATTTTAGCTATTATATTTTGGAAGGCTGACAACAGCTGCATGAAGAACTGAACCTGCATCTCCCAGGGAGACACATAACACTTAAATCACTAAGCCATTCCCTTTGATATCCATGCTGTATTATAAAATTAATCTTTTGTAGCAATTAATTAGAGTAGTTATGAGGAAAGTCATGCAGTCTGAGACTCACATTTATTGCTCAGTGTGGCCTTGTTTGTTTAGTCAGATTCCCTTAAGCCATTAATAGAGCTTTATGTTAATTTCCTTAATGCTTCCGATCAGCACGTTCAGAGTTACAACTCCACTAGGGCTTCACAGATTATCTCAACATATAGTACAAGTAAACAATAGATGCTACTTCCCTCTGCATGTCAATCTCCCTGGATACCCTAATGAGATTACGTCTATGCCAGTCAAAAATGTTAGAGATAAGTAAACGAAACTCCGTGGGCTACGACTGATCTTTCTGACAAATTCAGCCCTGAAGAGGTTAAAAATGAAAAGCTGCCTGGATTTGTTGCTGAAATTGTGAATAAGTAAAGAAAGCAAGTACATTCTTTAGCCAGATTTCTTTTCTCCAAAGGTATTTCTCTGGAAATGCTTGAAAAGCTGGGTAAAGCACAGTCACAATTTTCTTGAAAGGAAGTGAGCTAAGAGTAAATCTTGAAAATGCCAGACTTAAATACTGAACTGGAATTTATTCAAATGCCTTTCATGTCTAATGCATAAAGCCTGGCTGTTCCATCAAAGTCTCTTTGAATCAACCCTAGGTGCTTAAACATGTGAAAACCCCTAAGCTCATGTAGGAGATTTTGAGCTTATGTATGTAACTTAACAACTGGCACAAATCTCCCATCAGTCTCAGATTCCAGTAGTGATACGGAAACGGCCAGGCACTTGTCTCAGGATGCCAGAGAATGATAACTACATTTGTTACACTGTGATTCTGTGAAGTCAGCCAATGGAAAAATTAAACACTACTGTGCTAAAAATAAATTATTGCACCCCTTAAATACAACCGAACAAACAAAAATCCTCAGTCAAAAACAAGTGGCAATCGCAACATAGTGGCTGCTTAATGCACTTGGTTATGGATGTTTTCTTCTGCAGACTCTAGAGCAGTTACTCATAGCTGGAGAACTAAAGTAATGATCCTCAATTCCTTTATTTCTGCAACTGTGAATGGTAAAAATAGGAGTCTGAGGCTGTTTCAAAAAGCCAGTAAGCCCTTGCAACAGCACGTAAATGGGAGCTTGAAGGCTGCAAATCTCACGTACAGAGAGACCAGGTGCTCCATTCCACAGAGGCAGAAGCTCCCAGCGCAGGCAATGGATCAGACCAGGGCAGGCCAAGCCCTCCCAGCTGCTTCAGGCACAGGACATGGACCCCAGCATGGGCTAATTGACCTTCTCACCCAAGCATTAAGACACTGGATTTCTGCATCTCTCCCCATCTCCTCAAAACCTGCAAGTCAACCACAGTTGAACAATCTCAATGTCCACTGATGTATTTGTCACAGACAGTTTAAACTTGGGTATATCAGCATTACTTGTGAGAAGTGGTTTGATCCTTAAATATCTCTTCTTTGCTGAGCAGAGGACTAGCTCTTTTAACAGCCTTTTGTTTTGGCCCTGATTAGTAAAAGCAATCGTAAGTCAGTGTCTCCATTTACATGCTGGCTTCTCTTATTATTATTTACAATGGTGGGCGGGGGTTTTTTCAATCTTGAAAAATTACTTTTACAGCCTCGTTTAATTTTTCTTCTATTTTTTTTTTTCTCCCAAATGTGAGCTTCTTACTTATGGTCAAACCTTACACTCTGCAGATATATATGTTCACTGTAAGTTCAAAGGCACTACCTTCCCATCACCAATTTGGAAGAGGCTGCACTAAAGAAAAGCTGTGGGATGCAGAACCTACTATTGAGTAGCTCATTGAACTCTGAGATCTTTGGTCTAGAGATGAACCTAGAGAAAAAAGATGAGACATATATTCTGAGAGAAATGGATATGTGCATGTCAGTGGTATATCAGTTTCTAATCAATATCAAACCTCTAACTGCCAAGATCAATAACAGCTGCAGGGTTATAGCTGTCACATAGTTTCTCAAACATATCAGCTAATAATGATTTTTTGCTTTGTGTTTTTTGTGTCTAGCGGATGAGGAATCTCTACTTTCATCTTTAATATTTTCAATATTGAAATTCATATATGCTCTCATGATCAGATGTCAGGGCCACGAGTAAGCTTATCCCCTAGCTTAACAGACAATAAACACCCCACAAAGATCCTACACTCTTTCCAAAATGTAGTTCTGTAATGTTGAGTTAATGTGAAGTCAGAGACTCTTTTCAGTAATGGAATTGGTCAATAGCTTTTGGTTCGGGGAACTGTCTTCCCACAACAAAAGCAATACTGCAACAGCTCAGCATGATACTTGAACGGGAAGAGTTGTTCTCTATCGTATTGTTTCCTGTACCTTAAAGAATAGCTGGTAAATTGTCACTGCCTACAGATCTTCAGGAATATGACAGTATCTGATTGAATGACCTACTTAAGAAGCCTTTTCTCCTATGTTTTTCCATCAGGAGATGTTGACTCTCACCATCAGAGTTTCCCCATCACACCCCACCACAGACAAGTGAAACAATTGCATTTTCTGGTGAAGCTGTAGCTGTGTTTAGTTGCAAAATTATAGAAGTGGGCAGGGTCTAAGCAAAAGCATAATATATTTTATGAGACTAATTACTGTTATAGGAAAAATTGCCACATAATTTTTTAAATATGAAGTCTAACTGGATAATTGCAATTGTTGGACTGCCTGAGAGAAAAAGTAATTAGTTCCAAAGGAAAAGGATTACAAAGCTTCAAGTTTTTCAGCTGTAGGAACTTGGACTATTCACCGGGAAATTGTAAGTGCTACACGGTTTTTGCTCTTTAGGTGTACTATTCCTTGAAGTCTAGGTACGGGAACATGGAGTTGCAGTGTGCCCTGACGGAGAAGTGACAAGAGTTTTTGCAGTGCCCTCAGAGCAGAAAAGGAAATGAATTTGATGTATTTCTTTCCTGTCTTTTCTCTCATTCTGATAAAAGTGCGGCTGTGAGCACTCTGTTCATTCACTGTGTACAGTCTCCGTTATTTATTACAGGAACTTGAGAAAAAGCCCCCCACGGTAAGATCTCTTTGCCAAATTATTACCCTCAATGCCAACTGCTATACAGTGGAGAAGATAAGACTTCCTTTATTCTGTTGTGTCCTACCATGAAGGAAGGGCACAGATTTGTTTAAATTAATCACACTAAAATTTGGATTTAAAATTTAGCATCTTTTTTAGAGAATGATACTTTAATATGCATAGTGTATAACTGATGTACACACCGTAGGAGCAAAGATACTTGCTTATATTGTTTCAATTAATAAATATATTACCGGAAAACAGACATGATCACCCCCAAAAGTGGGCAACATCTTAAAAAATGAAAAGCTTAATTTTTAATGCAGTCCTCCCTTCCCCTTGTCTTATCTGTGAGTTTTTGTGAAAACCAAAGCTTATCAGAAATGTCTGTAAGATATTGTTTTGGCTTGGTTTCAAAAGTGTTTTTCTTTGTTGGCATTCAATGGTTTTACAAGAGAAAATAATGAAAGCAAATAAAACCTGTAACCATCCCCAGCGGGGCAGAAGTCAAACGAGAGAAAGCTGATGTCTTTGAGCTGACCGAGCCACAATAGACAGGTCTTAACAGAATAAGGCATTCCAGAGACTGCGTTAGGAACTGTCAAACCTACCTCACTAACACCAATTAACTGGAAGATAGGGGGATCTTAGAGTTTGGATCAAAGCCTTTCTTGTCCAGATGGAAGATCACATCAGCTTTGAAAGAAAGCTCCAGATGTCTATGGAAAAAAAAATAATCCCTCTTCCATTCAGCTTGTTTTTCAGCGAATTTTGAATTACTTTGTCAAGAAGAACAAAATAACATCCCAGCTGGAGAATGTGTCAGATGTTTCATTTAAAAACAATATGAAGTCAGGACGGTGGTAGCCAGTTTAGAGGGATTGTTTGATCCTTTCCCAAGATTCCATTGCTTTTGAGGCTGAGCAATATTAAATCATTCGCTCTAATCAGTTCTCCATTTAAGAACAAGCAATCTTAAAAAAAAAAAAAAAAAACAACTAACTTCATTCTCCTCCTTCATACATGGATGTCGTGGCATCAGCATGTAGTGCATGATACAGCAAACCACATCCAGGAATAGAGACCTCACAGTGCTGTAACTTACTAAAAAGGTTACAGTGGTTATCAACCAAATTGGCTTAATAATGTTCCATAAAAAGTTATGTGAATAGTAAATTCAAATATATTTGATGCATTAGTGGATCGGAAAAACTTACCGGAAAACAGTATCTGACACCATGTTCATTGCCTCATCCATTTTAGAGAGCATATAGATGAGCTGATAGCTTTAGCGATTAATACACGCAAGTGCTTCATTGCTAGCAAGGAAGAGACATATTAGGGAACATAAAAGAAATGCAGTCAAACATATTACAGACTGTTTTGGGGACAGAGAGTGCACACTTAGAGTCAGTGTGCATTTTGCCAGGGTAAGGCTGCAATACGGACTCATCCTCTATTTATTTGTCGCATAGGCTTGTGTTTTAATTCTGAGTGAGAACAGAGTCAAGGGACACACGAGTTTCTTTGTTACACGAGTGGATCAACAGTCTCGAGTTTTTTAGCGTTTGTTGGGAAGGATTTTCAGGCAAGCTTTCATAGAGCACGTAAAAATGCAAGATGTCAAGGTGAAACTGTTGGAGCAATCAAAACGGATTTAAACCTAGGCATTGAAATAAGAAGGTTTTGTAGCTTAGGGAAAAGTACCCAAGCGCTGTAGTCTGCTGGTTCAAGAACAAATTCTGCTGTGCTGTACCAACTACATTATGGTCAGAAATAGTTTTGCATCTGCCTGCTATGACTCTGGGCATTATTTAGACTCCCTGTAGAAATATATTTACCACAAAGATGGGTTTATACCAAAGCCAAACAACAAAATACTCCGAGTTGTGGTGAAGTATGGATTGAATTCAGAGGTACCTCTCAGCTGCTTCTCTCTGAGAGGAACAGGAGGCCGGTGTTCCCTCTTAGACTTAGAATTCACCTGTGTGCAGTAATCTTGTTTGGACAGAGATCAGGCTGTCAAAGGCACATGCTGAAAACTGCAGAGTGTAAAGCACAATGGCTCAAAATACAGGACCTAAATTTATGGTTCCTTTGAGCTGTGTGAGCATTAAATATTGGATCAGAAATGTGCAGTTCAAAATCCTGATTTTCAGTTTATTTTGAAAAGAAACAAGCTTTCAGGTACTGTGAACACTTGTTTATATGACGTTACTGCTGCTCATTTTTGCTTTGATTTAAAATTACAGAAGCAGAAGTAAAAATATTCCACCCTCTTAAATACCAATAAAAGGCGTGAATTATCTTATAAATAAAAAAGTCCATAAAATAACAGACTTGGAAATATTTATATAAATATTCTGCTGTAAACAAACCAGTTGACTGAGCAAAATAAATTTATAAATTTCAGGGAGAACAACAGCAGAAAACAATGAGCATTCATTCCCTTTGGAAACCAAAGTGGATAAATAGGTTTAGTCATCTCCATCCCAAGAGAGTCTCAAGGCATGCATTTTTTTCAATGTAAAGTGCAAAGAATTGCATTGCATTTTGAATTCCATTTTAAAACTAATTAAAGGTTTGATTGTGCCACTTTCTCTGTGTTGGAATGCACTTCAATATGTACTCAGCTTAAGGCATGCGCTCAAGGAGAACTACTCAAGCACTTAACATCATTAACTATGATTTTATGTGCTTTTCTGGATCTGGGCCGAAATGTATAGAGCGTATTACTCATCTTGCAAGTGAATGACAAAAAGTAATGTCATCTAAGCAATTAATGAAATGAATTTACTCCAGATCTAGGTTGCTATAACTCAGAGCAGCCTCCTTCTCATTTAATTTAAATGTACAGGTTATTTAAGTCAGATGTGCAGGGTTATATGGAAGTATTCAGATTTTATTTACAGAGGCACCAAAATACCACCATAAAAATATATTTAGAGGCCAGGTTAACTAATGGGGATATTTAAAATCTGGTTTGATATTCTTTCCTGTCTACACTGTATTTTTGTTTGTCACTATATTTTAAGTTAATGTCATTTGCAATAATTGTTTGCTAAGTGTTTTTGATTGCAAGCAAAGAGATAAAGGGCAAGTGACAATTCTGATCTCAGTTTACCATTAAGGCTTCCTATGGACATATATTCCCCCACCATGTGCCTAAAAAGCTCTCTTAAATAAATATCTCATGCCCCCGTGTGGTTAAATTGAGAGGCTGCGGAATAAATCCTTTGGAGTTGCTTTTCTGTTTCTTTTTATTTGCATACAGCACTGTGTGCCCAAAGGAAGAACGATAACCAAACTGCGTAATAGCCTAATTTAGATATTTTACCAATAACAAAGGTCTGCACGTAAGTAAAATCTAGAAATTGCCGAGCTGTTTTAGGCACTACCATGGTCTAACCTAGGATAGAGTGCACAAAAATTTGACAAAAAATGCTTTGTGTGAAACTGCAGTATGTACTGCATTGATCAGTGCTTAGGAGGGCACTACCTAAAATCCACTTGTTATGTCTAGGCATCTAGGCTATTAGGTATATTTTAATTAAAAATGTACCCTGAAAATACCAACTTATGGTCTAAATTAGTAGATTTAGTGTCAAGGAGGGGGATGTGGGGGCTTTTTTTCTAAACAAATGTCCTGTTTTAGGAGTCTTCACAAAGCAGATATATCAAGATGGATTTTTAGCATATTTCTTCACATCCCAGACTGAGGAATAAGACAGAATGATTGTCATGTGTCACATCCAGCATCTTGGTTTTTATAACAAAAAGAAACAAAAAATTCCCCACATATGACTGATCCTATGACTCTGCAATAGTATTTTTCTGGATTAGGATTAGATATAACTCAGTATTCATAATAAAACACCTTTCCAAGAACTTGTGTTCATCAAAAGTCGCAGTCCTGCAGACATGTCTATTATATACCAATTAGTCTGCATGTGGAGACAAAGACAACAGTTCTTGACCACAGACACACTTTTTGACGTGTAGTAAAATCACTGAAAGTTGTACTGAAAGATGTTAGTAGAGACCCTGAGTTTTTTAAATGCCAATGTCAGTTACTTCCATCAAAACCAAAAGCTTCTGGGCATCCCCTACCTCTCTATTTAAATGCTTTTAACTCTCCTAAGCAGCTCCCCAGTACTGCTGCCAAGTTTGTGATGCTTTCGGTTTCAGTCTTCGGGGTACAATGGGTAGATTGTCCAACTGAGTTGATTCTTAGACGCTTATATTTATTTATTTGCACTAAGTAATTGGCACAGTTACCTGTGGAGCCGAATACATCTGTGACGCTACAGCAGCCTAACCCATGACACTTAAATTAGCTACCTACCGTGTTCATCCCTTTTTGCTGTGATTACCTCCCTGCCACACTCACAACTAATCAAATTAATGGCTACATCCATCTGTTCTAAACCAAAATCCGTCGCATACCATTAGGATGGGATCAAGCTCAAGACCTGCCTCTTGCCCAGGCCTGGCGCCTGCCTGTGATGTACCATGCTGACCTCCCTTCAGCCTCCTATTACACTGACATCCTGTGCGAGAGGCTGGTGAGATGAACTTTAATTGAGAAATTAATATACAGCAGGGGGCAAGAAAGAGAAAAGAAAATACATGAAAGTGGGAGTCATATAGCTGTTTCTCACATAGCAATGTGAAATTGGTAGTAATTATGCCCTCCTGCATCTGGACAAATTGTTGCTAAATTAAACAGTCTTTAAAGAGGCAAAAAGAGGCAGAAAAGGAGCTTCCCCCCTCTGCCCCCAACCTCTGGCAGCCTGCTCCTAAAGAATGATTTTAATTTTTCTGCAAAAACAAGTGCAAGAGTATAGGGAACTATATGATAGAACTAGGTGACTGTTACTAATATCTCCAGTGATGTACTGTTGTAAATAGAAAAATAAACAGCTCGCTACTGTAAAAAAATTACAGGGCTGTAAATCCACCAGGGGATTGTGGTGATATCATAAACTATAAGAGCAAAGCTCAAGTGGCCTTATACAGTCACCACAATCCAGCAATGGAATTATAGCCCTATAACTCAAAATTTACTTACTTCTTACAGTTTACAGAGCAAGGAACTGAGTTTTGGATTGACACTCGGCACAGACTGTCCAGGTTTGATCTTCTCCTCCTGATTTTTTTTTAAATCTTACTCTCTTCCTTCGCAGGCACTGCACACAGCTCTCATTGCTCCTAGAGCTTCCCTTCCTATGCAGCGACTGCCACTGAGACTAAAACGCTCTGATTTTGTCTCTAAGAAAATCTGTGCAAGGTTCAAGGAACTGAATAGCAAACAAACTGACTTGGCATCTTATAAGAATTTTGAGGAGGTATTAAAACTTCCTCCAGCACATGTTTATCTGATGTCCAAGCTAATACATCAAGAATTAAAAAGTGACTCTTCCAGGCCATTGCCAGCCCATCCCAGAAATGTTGGGCGCTACTGGTAACTCCTAGGAGGATCAAGGAATGTTCTTTATTCATAAATTAGGGACATATTGTACAACAGTTTTGAAACGTTCTCTTTCAAAACAAAAGCACACAACTGTTTCAGTATATATACCCCCCAAATCAACAGCAATTAAACATGCTCTAATTCAAAGCACACAAGTAATCCTGTTTTTTTCTCTAGATCCTTTCAGTTGAAAATGGCATGTTGCATTCTGTATTCAGGTGACAGATTTGTATTCTCAGCACTTATTACGTATTTCTTTGTGGACTTTTCCCTTCCAACTGCCCTGAGGTATCACAGAGGAGCTGTAGAACAGTCAGTGCATGGGCTCCAGTACTCCCTTGCACCTTACCATTCCCAGTCTTCCCATTAGAAACCTACTGATCCCATGGCCACACCACAGAGGTCAGTGAAGAAGAATCTGTCCTCTATATTTCAGATGAACAGGGAGTGAGGGAAAGTAGTAGAGAAAAGGGATTCTTTTTTTTCACAAGAACATAAAAATTTCAATGCTAAACTGTCCAGCTAGCTTAGCATCCCATTTCAAGCAATACCGAGCACCACGTTTCTAAGAAAGCTGCACAAAATCTGCAATAATTGAAAAACTGTCTGAATTTTTAATCTTGCCTGTTTTCAGTCAAGTTGGTACCTCTCTTCCCAAGCCCCAGTTCACTCAACTGAGAAGAATGACCCTGTCCCTGGGAGGCGGCCCTGGCAGGAGGTTTGCTCGATGGCTTCCTGGCTCATGGCTAGTTCTTGTTTCTTTACCAGGTGAGATGACAGCAGAGAAGTCTGTCAAGCCTTTTTCTGGCTCCAGCTTATTTGCTTAAAAGCAAGGGGAGGTGGCAGGAGCTGGTAACCCTCTGGAGCTGGCAAGGAGTGGCGCGCTGCCTCTTGGTGGCTTGGTTTGTCAGAGGTGAGCACAGCCTTGGCCCCGATGCAGGGAGATGCACGCTTGAGATGAGGCAGAAGTCCACTCCACCTCTCCTCATGCTCGTGGTGGTGGGATGGGGACCTTTTGAGCTAGGATTGTGGATTATTATTCTTATGCAAGCATCAAAAATAACTCCCAGTTGTGTACCCTGGGCCCAGGGTGGGGGCTGTGCTGCTTCACATCCCCTGTCACTTTTCCATGATGTAAAGAGATGTTGCAGGCCTCGTGGCTAACATCCAGCTCAAGGTTAACTGATGGCACAGTCAGCTCCTTAACCACCACATGGAAAGTCCAGTACTTCCCAGTGAAATGCCACTTCCCATTCCAGGATACTGTCTAACGTCACTGTCATAAAACAGCAAGGATGAAAAGAACTGATTTTTCTCTCCCTTTTTCCCTTTAAAAAGCTACATTAAGAAAAAAGAGAGAGAAGCTTTATTTCAAATAAGCTGGACCTGCTTCTCCAGCTTTGTCAGTAAAATGCTTGCAGCCTCTTTCTCTCTCCAAGAAACATAGGTGTTTTCCTTTAATTTTGTTACTCTCCTAAATTGCTTACATTTTTTCCTAAAGTGAAAATCAGACCCTGCAACCCACAATTCAGCTAATAAACAGTGTAATCTTCATGCTCCTCAGTGTTTATATACAAGGCATAGGGGAACTATTAAATGAGCACAGTATTTCTAGAAAAATATCATTCTGAAAAAGGGGAGAACAAGGAATGAAGGTATCTGTACCTATAACTAACACGGAGGCCAAACTGAACAAGGGAAGGGGGAATAATGAATCTATTGAGTTCCTTGGTTAATAGTTAACTTGAATAAAAGCTGCTAATGATTTTTTAAAGTCCTGAAAGAGTTTTTAAGACATAATTTAATGTTGTATTTTCTTCTCAGGCACTTTCCATTGCTGCTTGTGGACCCCAGATTTAATCAGATTTCTCATTCTTCTAAGACTTTATGATGTCTTTCTTGATTTGCAGCCAACCAAAGCACTTTTAATAATGTATGGTAAAAAGGTTTAATTTTTAATAGACAAGAATGGGCTAGAGCTGCTACACACTGTAGTAGATTGGTAAGTACAGTATTACACTCTGCAGAGTAGTTAGTAAAAAAGAAGAATGTATTTATATCCCAAATGTTATTGAAAACATGTTTATTTTATTACTAACACGAATGTATAATTGAAGAACCTGTCTAACCTGGAGTTATTGTTCACACCTTATTTACCAAGAAGATAAAGTCGTTTTCAGCTTGTTACCATAATAACTCAAGCCTCTCATTATTTTCTGTCTCTCATGCTGTTCTGCTTTTCTAAAAGCTCAAGGAAAAATAAAATAAAAAAAAATAAAATGTGAAGTTACACATTCACATCCTGGGTTCAGCTAATCAAGGGGGAAAATACCTTCTAACACTGGAGACCAATTCATAGGGCTTAGCCTTAAAATAAGATTATTTCTACCTTAATATTTGCATGCATTTGTCCTTTGTTTACTACTACCCAGCTAACAGGAAAGCTCAGAGCTACATGTAGATGAAAATCTGGTTCAAAACTGAAGTTCTGATTCTGCAAATCAGAGAGGGCTGTTTCATAAACGTTGTTTTTCCTTACCAAGCTGTAGCACACAAACAAGGGGCTTTCATGGTAGATTAAATTCCCCTATTCTTCTGCAAAATCCCAAAAGCTGCACTAATGCCTCATTAATAAAGACAGAAATTATCACTATGCCCAGAGTAACTGTACAGATGTTGAGGCTTTATACCTGTGGTATTTCAGCAGAGTTATTCCTGATTTAGTATGGGTTTCCTAAGGAAATGAGGCAAATCTGTTTCTCTGTGCATAAGTGTGTGCCTGTCAGTCACCCCTGATAACTTTCAAGTCTGGAAGCCAAGTTCAGTTGAACTTTGCAGGGAGAAGTCTTGCTGAAACTCCACTTCATGATAACAGGCATGGCGAGAGAGGACAGGCACGCTGCTCATGCAGAGATCCCACAGGAAGGTTAATCCTTACTGGACCTCAGAGAATATATACTGTCATTTACTCTTCAATCACAAAGTCATGGGAAACCAAGCTTCGCTGGTTCTCCTGATCACTGAAATATTTATTATCAGTAGGAGAGGGACACCAGGCCTACAGCCATATACAATGCCAGGATACTGAGTGCAGTGGAGGTATGAATATCTGCTTAGAGTCATGTATATTCCAGACAAATACACCTTGGATCGTGCAGCAGAACTGAAGCACAACACAGCAAAGGCAGCACAACCCACTGCATGCCATAGGAATGGGTGAAAAATTAACAGAATGGCTTGCCAATGAAAAAAATGATACATTTTTAAATCTTCTTACTTCAAAATGAGCCATAGAATAGGTCATATAATACATAATGGCAAAATGAATATATTATGAATGATTTATCATTATGGAAATGTGCAGATGCTTATTGGTGGCATGAGTCATACAACATACAATTTTCACACAATATGTTTTTAATAATGGATAAGGATTTATCAGTATATTCTTATATAAAAAAAAAAGCAATATTAAAACTTGTTCTTTCACTGGAATCAAATAACTTACTGTGCACCGAGTTGCTTATGAAATTGAGCTACTCTTGACATTACTACTAACTACATTTTAATGTCAATTTTTTAAAATAGATATACATCAAGTCGCTGCAGTAACTCATCACAGATCAGATCCACCTTACTGTTGTACCACTAAGCTAAAATAAATGCTCTTTCCTGTGCCTACCTATACTAAATGAAGAGGAAAAAAGAAGCAAGCACTGCCTTGTCCTAGTTTGTACGATGCACCTGCTGGAAAACTCTTAAAATTGGCCCTGCCTGTGAGGCTTGTTTCACACGTAGATGGGAAGGCTCACTCCTATTTCAATGGGGAATTTTTAAAACAGAAGTTCAATTATGGTCAAGTCTTCTGAATAGCTTGGCTGATGAGTGATATAAGATAGCAGAGCAAAACAAGCATGGGACAAGAGGCTAGGACCTCATAAGTTGTTTTCAACAGTACTCTGAGCCATCTCCCCTCCATATGCCTTAATCAGACCCTTTGTGGATCAAGCTGGAGCAATTCAAGAATAGACAGCCCTCTTCCCCAACGCTGTTTGTTGCCACCAAGAAATGTGCTTTCCCTCCCCAAATAAATAATTTTAATAGATCATGCCAGGATGACTCAGCTGCCTCAGTTTGAAGTCAGCTGGGCCACCTTATGCCACTATTGAAGATAGTCTAAACACAGCAGATTTTGCAGTCACATTGATGAAGAGTGCTCACATTATACATTCTGGTACTTGAGCTCTGTCTGATAAGTCCTTCCTCAGGAAAGATAATGCACAATCATATTAACTGCCTGACTTGAAATTTCCAGAATTCCTGCTGTAGAGCCATCAAAAGCAAATTAATCCATAAGAAAGTACACGGACATACAACTCTCTGATTGCCTGGCATGCAAAACACCTGAAGACTTCACTTTATGTTGATTAGAAAATCAACATACATCGGAGACAAACTGAATGTCAAGAAAACCTGATGGGGCTTAGACAACAGCAATACATTTTCATATTCTGTCTTGGGAAAACAGAATTTGTATTTGTGCCAAACAATGCAGAAGAGTTTTTAGATCTTGCCAATTCCATTTAATTTACAAAGTAAATATCTTCACACAGTTAATTGAAAGACCATTGATCAAGAGAGGTTCATAAACCAGTAGCTAGGTAAAATGGCCACATGTTAGATAGATATTAGTGCATGAATTGCATTCATTATTGTCTTTATTGTTACCATAAAGAAAAGAAATTTGGAAAATCCATCTGTTCCCACAGATGGAAGCCCCCTGACATGAGGCTCTAGAGAGTCAGGAACCCCCACTCAGTCCTCGGTGAAAAGAGGCAATTGCTGCCCCTGACCTGCCAGAGCACCAAGAGGACATGGTCTCCTTTTAGAGGTCTTCTCCATTGACATCTTTGTTTTATTCCCTCTGTTTTCCAAATAATTTGGCCTAGATTTGCAAATACCAAAATTCTGGTATCCCCAAAACCCCATTTCCCTGCCCAGAATATTTATTATTTAAAAAA
>VYZM01018171.1:450554-501899 GCA_013398915.1 Dromas ardeola
GAGAGAGAGAGAGAGAAATCACCTACTCTGAAAGGAGGGCTATTACCAATGCACTCGGAGGACAGATGAGGCTTTCCTACTTCCTGCATACATTTGCTTATGTATGTACATACAACCACTCTTCATGAATCATTACTGGTCCAGTATCTTTTCCCTCCCCATCTACCACATCCCACTCTAAAACAACATCTTGCGGAACAGTCTCAGAGAAGAAAAAGGGAAGCATTGTCCCTTGAGACTATGCAGAACTGTGCTTTTTCTCCCATCATACTTCATTTTTTCCAGCAGCTTTCTGAAGGAAGCACCAGATCTTTGAACCCAACCTTTTCTGCTGTCAGCCAGGGCCAGAAGGATTACACACAGCGAAGAAACAAAGAGGAAATGAATGTGAATAGTGTCTAAAACAACAAGGGAAAGCCGCACACAAAAGCCAGTGACTGATTAAAATGCATTCTTTTCTCACAGGGGCTGCTAATTAGTTTACTAATACCATTCTCATCTATTTTAACAATTTAGTGGTCTCCTGTCACATAAAATATGGGCCGAATCTTTCACACCCTCTCCACTAGGGAAGTTCACCTAAAAGTAACTGTTCCCTTTTCACTGTATTATCTCTACATCTGGCTCCCAGGTCAGAACTCGCAGCTGGTTGACCCCTTAGTCTCAGCCCCACCCCCTTAGCTCAGCTGGAATGGCAAACCAATGCTCCAGTGTCTAAAAGTCTAGTGGCCCTTATCTTGGGCACGGGATTACTCCTGATCCCTGAACTCATTCCCCGGAGTTTGGAGAGCTCATGGGAGAAAATCCAGCACCTCACTGATGCAGGTACACTATTTATCTGGAATGAATATGGGGAATGATGGCAGGTGGGTGGGCATTGAAGCAGGGCTAAAAGAGCGGTATTTCACAGGAATTACCAGGCAAGATCAAAAACACTGCCTATCTAGTCCACTGTTTGCCAGACGGTTCACTAGAAAGTATGAGAGTCTGGTAGTAGGCATTATGCAACATCTCCTCTCTTTATGTCATCCTCTCCTCAATAAGGCTTCAAATACCCTCTAAAATTTCTTTCTCTTGTCACCTTCAAGGAGATACCCACAACATGCTGTCCTCCTACCCTACATGATCCCTAGTAATTAGAGGAGTTGGGGGAGACAGGGACCATGTATCTATTGGGAATGGGGACAAGACAGTCCAAGCTTGGAGAACAGGGGCTTGCTGCTTCTCCTGCTATTGGGTAAGGATTAAATTGTGGAAGAGGGAAAGAAGGAGAAGTTGTTATTTCTACCAAGGAGATCATTCACTGGAATTTATTTTTCTTCTTTTTTTTCACTTTAAGTGGCTCTAGTAAACAATTTAGGTGATAGGTTTACTGTTTCCTGGCATCTTGGTCAAGTTAGAGGTGCAGACATGTCAGGGCAGTTTCCAACATACAACCTGTGGTTCTCATGAGTCAAAAGGAGGTTTGAGTATCTTCTTAGCTCTAATACAAAGCTGCTTAAGGCCTCCAGGATCTCACTTTTGGAGAATCTAAGGCAGAAATTACTCCATGCATGCCACACAACTTTAAACCCATAACAGCCAACTTAATTCTAAAATGAGGTTACTTGGAACTCCTTCAGCTACACAGCACAGTAAACACAATAACATACTGTCAATAGATAAACGGTCATAGAATCATAGAACGGTTTGGGTTGGAAGGGATCTTAAACATCATCTAGTTCCAACCCCCCTGCCATGGGCAGGGACACCTCCCACTAGACCAGGTTGCTTAAAGCCCCATCCTGCCTGGGCTTGAACACTTCCAGGGATGGGGCATCCACAGCTTCTCTGGGCAACCTGTTCCAGTGCCTCACCAGCCCCCGAGAAAAGAATTTCTTCCTAATATCTAATCTAAATCTAATCTCTTTCAGTCCATACTGTCCATGCTGCCCACAGCATAAAACATATTCTCTTGGGACAACTTTGCCGCTGCTGTGACGGAGTGGACATTTTACAACCGTGATGTTGAATCACAAAATATCTTGTCTAGAGTCAGTTTTCCAGTATGAGTATTTACCATATGCAATCAGATTTCTCCTTATGCAGCTGATTTTAAGTATTAGCATATGAGATTTAGTCAATCATTTCAAGAACTTAAGGACAGCGAATGGAAGAACAACACAATATGCTTTTTTTATGGTAGTCTGGCTCACCAGCCTATCTAGCAACCAATTCAATGTGTGTTTTAAGGGCACATTTAGTGTAACGCCTGTATCCCATTCTGGAACAGAACATGCATGGGCAGCCCAGTGCTTTCACCATGTGCAGGAAAGCAGCAGATGTCTTTTTAAAAACCATTGTTGGAAATTTGCCCTTAAGAATATAGATCTAACATAATCTTTGAAATTTCTAAAAACTTAACTGATGGGTACGGTTTTAAAAGCATGTTCCTAATTCGGTCTGAACATGAATTCACATGTTCAATTTAGAGCATAGACACTATGTATGTCAATAGATCTCATTGATGCATAACATGTCTTATGACCTGATCAACCACTTCAGTAGTTAGATAGTTTTCCCTTGATTTCAATGGGCCAAATGTCCCTGGTTGTACAGCACTATAAACAAGCATTATATGGTCCAAAAGGGCCATTTAAGCAGAAGAATCCTTCTAAGGACACTGATACAAAAGAAAGAAACAAGGTGGTTTTGTCTATTAGTGGATGGAACATTGTGGCTGTTTTAAGTCCCTACTGTTATGGCTCTCAAATTTAGCTAATTAAGACATATTTCACCAGAAGAAAATATTTGTAAAGTCGGCATGTCCCTAACAAGAAGCTATGTTGGTTAAAAAGGTTCACAAAAGAAATTCCCAACATTCTTCAAATATATTCAAATTACTTCCCTAATTAATATGAAGAATTGAAGCTTTTGAGACTGATGTCATAGGAAACAAAATCTTTTTGTTTTCTGATCATATAAAATGATGGCAGTTTTCTTTTCTGTACAGATTCTGAGCTCTCTAAGTAAGCTTAATTTGAGAAAAATGAAAGTAATTTCAACCAAGGAGTTTATTCTAGTTGCTTTAGCTACAGTAGTCTTTCTAACATCAAATAGTATGTGCCTAGATGAACTGATGAAGTCCAGTCTGCAGAGCAGAGAAGACGATGATGATAAATATTACGAGGTAAGATCTGTATTACTATGACATTTTGGGGGGGAACTGTGGGTCAGATCCTGAGCACTTTCAATTTTTTGGCAAAGGCTCTCCTCCTAACCTCATTGCATGGTATTCAGCATTACAGCACTAGCAGTATGAAAAAGGCTCGTTGAAAGAATTTTCAGGAAATTCACCTGCTCGGACACACATACGGTGTAAATCAATTCATCAATTTTCTTGCAATACAGCCTTGCAATCAGGTTGGACCTTTTTCTGAAATGTTTCTTACTTACACAGTGGGGCCTCAATTAACATTCCTGTCAGGCATTTTATGCACATAATATAACAGATACATTATTAATCCAAAATTAATAAAGGCATGCTTGTAATACTCAATAATGATAAACAGAGAACATTATAAATCTAATATAGTTAATGGTCTTAAAATTCTACTCTGGAAATTGACTATAAAAATATCTTTGCAGGGTTGCACATTTATTATGTCTCAATAGATGCCACATCAAATTTGCACAGTTCCTCTGTATTATTTTTCTTTGCCCTGCAAGCACTCCCTGGGAAATGACAGCCAACCTCTCTTTTTGACTCCATCATTGGTATAATAAAGATTCTTCAAACCAAAATACAACTTCAGTTATGCTAGTGAAATCCTCTGGCCTTCAATTCACTGTCTTTTATATACTTCAGAACAGGTGTGCAGGTGCAATCAGTGAGATGGTTTATTTAATACTTTGATCATGGAGCATGAACTAAAATGGTTCATTCCCCTTCTCTCCCAGTAGCTGGAGAAGCCCCTGGGAAAGTCACCAAATGGGGATAAGGAACTGAAATTAGGATTGATAGCATTTGTGTCTTGAACTGAAATTAAATAACATATTTGTACATATTTGCTGTTAAGGCTTGGAAACTTACTTTTGTCACAAAAATATGTGATTTTCAATCTGCCCAGGGAAGGAACACTACTATATAGGAAAAGGTCATGTTGATATTGCTATTTTTCAGGCAACAGCTGCCCTTTACATCAAGAGACAGGTAATATACTAGGCTCAGTTCTTCACTGTATGCCAGTATAGAAAAAAAAAAAGTAGATTTTGTGCTGGTTGCACAAAAATTAGGAGCCCAGGAGCTCCTAATGCATCTTTTGTACTAGTGGAGGCCTAAAGCAACTTAAAGCTCAGGGCAATCTCTATGCTGCAAGGCCAGAACAGTCATGATGTGGACATGACCCAAACACTTTCCATTAATTTCCCTGGCTGTTAGCCCAGCAAGATATTGGGTCAAAAGCATCCACCTAGTGCTTAGGAAGAAATGAGCTACGCCTTCAGGTAGCTTGGCCCATCCTCCTCTTCATCCAGACCAGATAAGTAAGAGGCTGGGTCTGTGTCAAGTCACTAAATATAGTCAGCATCTTCCCCTCCAGACAGCTTCAATTGGTGATAGTGGCAAATATGGACCTGAAAATTACTCCTGTCCACACTTAACTCATGGCACAGGTACTAACACCTATGCCCAGAAATATTTCCAACTGACACCATTTGAATAGTTGTGGATACTGATACGGAGATGTGCTCTTGTGGTCAGTGTACTGAAAAGGTAAGCAGGATAATGTCTGCTTATGAAGTAAGCCATATGAAGTAGCTCACACTGCAATGAAGCTTAGCCAATGTAACTAAAAAGCATTAAATATCCAAAAAAGAGTGTTACCCAGCAGCTTTTTAAGGAGATATGAAAATTAATACTTTCTGTGATTGGTAGCTGAAGTAATGCCCTATAAAATGATAGCATCTTTTTTTAATTATTTTTTCTTTAGATTAAAGATAATATCTTGGAAGAAAAGCAGAGGAGTCTCAATTTTGAAGAAATGAAAGACTGGGGATCAAAAAATATCATCAAAATGAACCCTCCTACAGTAAATAAGATGCCAAATTCAGTTGCTAATTTACCTCTTAGGTTTGGAAGAAATTATCCAGAAGAAAGAAGCATTAAACCAATTGCTAATTTGCCTCTGAGATTTGGGAGAGCTTTTGCAGAGAACATACCTAGGCATGCTCCACAGGTATCACATAGGCTTGGGAGATCTCCACTTGTTAAAAGTTCCAGTCAGTCACTTCTAAATTTGCCACGGAGATTTGGGAAGTCACTGTCCACCAGTCTGTCTCAAGATGTTCAGGAATCTGAACCAGGTAATACAATGCAAGCGTTCAAGCCATATATTAAAATGCATATTAAAGAAGGTTAGCAATGATCAAATACAACCACACTACCTCAAGGGATATTCCGTAAGCATTTCCATGTGAGTCCAATTTGCCAAAAGAAAGATTTGCAGTTCATCAAATCAAAAAGTTTCATCACAGTAACTAGTACAGAATCTTTTTATGAAATCTCTTCTAATGAGAAGATGCCAAATAGCCAAAGCTGAAAATGTTCATGTGACACGATGCGATTTGACAACACTTTTTTTAGATCAGGTTTCATTTTGAAAAGTTTAAAGCTTTGGCAAAAAAGGTTTAGACTCATTAAAATATCCCATTTCAGTACTATAAAATGACCAAACAAAACTACACAAAAATTACTCTTCCATTTTCTAAATTTATGCAAATTACAGTTAACAAAAAGCCAAAATTCCAAGCTGAATTGCAGGGTTTTGAAAATGCTAGTTTTTTTCTCATCCAAACCTTTTTTTTTCCCAGATTATCTTACTGAGAAAATGTTTGAGATTTTGATTTTTCATTCCAAGTTAAGATGAAAATTTTTTTTGACATCTCAGAAATTTTTTCAGGATAGGAAAGAATAATTTTAACTAAGAATAATTTTAACCAGCTCTTCAATAACAGTCTTTCTTATCATATTTGCTGCTTTATCTGAACTGTCCATATGTTTTGGAACCAAGTTTCAGTTGGCTACCCCTGACTTGCATCTGACACATGCGTAAAGTAGAAGTTCAGGCCAGGAAAGATAACTGATAAATCAGAAGCCAAGATTCTTTCTTATTTAATTTGATTCCTTTCATTCCTTTCTCCCTGTCTCACCTGATTGTAACAGTTTATGTTTTATTTGTCTGATATTTTTAGGGATATGAATTCTAACAGTTACATTCATACTGGAATGAAATCATGAAGACAGAAATTGAGAGATTTGGAAAAGCTGCAATGTGTTTTCAAAACTAAAGGTCATGAAAAGGAAACATGAGAACTGAAATGCAAACCGGTCTTCATGTTATGAATAATGTATTTATTCTGCACAAACCCTGATGTATAAGGCAATGATAATTGTAGTGATTGTTGTAGTAGTTTACTTCAGTGGCAGTGTAGCATAAATTCTATTTACTTCTGTGCAACGTATGTCCTGTTGGTTGTAAAACCTAATTTCAGAACAATGGCTGTATAATTGAAAGCATTTTAAGCAAAATTAAAAGAGGCATAGTATGAATAAAGAAGCATAGTACAAATAAAAAGAAGCCTATGATCTGAATAAGAAACAGAAGCAGGATCCAAACCACTGGTACCCTTTGTGTCATATGCAGCTAAAGAAAATCAAGTAAAATGTAGACAAAGCACTTTTCCTGTTGGTTATGAGTCATGTTAGATATAAATCTGAAAGGTGACTTGTCAAGAATTTGCCACAAATAAAACCTAGCTTCTTGGACCCCCACAGAGGAATAACATCTAACCAAAGTCATATTGTAATGCAATTATCTTGGGTTTTATATCTGAGATAATGCCCTCCCTAATGTCCTGAAGGTTGTGCCCTGTGGGTGTCCCGAGTCCTCTGTTAATGTGAATGACATTACAGCTACCAGATACACACAGAGAAGGGGTTACTCCATTATAAGCCCATATTTCCATTTCGTATTTCTTATGAAAACCATTCCCTTCTAAGTGGAATACTGTGTGTTTAGGCTTCCTCCAAACCCAAGTTTTCAGTAAGCTTTGAAGAGAAGCTGAATTCGCATCAGTTACAGGGAAGCCAAAGATGGTGGACTATGGGATCTAAGGGATTCTTTCTTCTGGCCATCATATACTGCATTACCTTGACACCAGGTCTGGCCAATAGTGGGGCTAGGCATCCCTAAAAAAACATACCACACGTACATACACACACTATACAGCCATAGCCGACTACCAGCAGACAAGAAAGCATCACCTTTCCAGTCTCCATATATACACCAACAAGACTCACATAAACATACAAATAGGCTGATCTTCTTCTCGCTCATGGGCCAGACAGACTGAAAGCTTGCTAGCAGATCTCCCACCCAAAAACACGCAAACAGGTCCCTCAAGTAGCTGTTTCAGACTGGTGGTCTCTCCAGCAGCTGGCTTTCAGACCCTTGGTCCCTCCACTGTTCCATCCTATGGTGTCTGGTAGCTGGCTCCCACACCTATTCTCCTGTTTACCAGTTAGTCTGCCTTTAAATTCCTGTTACAATCACACACACAGATGGGTCCCTTCATCAGCAGCTCTTAGATGCTCGGTCTGTTCAATAGCTAGTATCCAGACAATCAGTCTCTCCAGTTGCTAGCCCTCAGGTCCCTTCAATCCTTGGTCTCTATCTCCAATTGCTGGCACTCGGACCACTCACTCTACTCACCAGCTAGCCTGGCTTGAAATTTGCCAGCAGATCATACACACATGCACATACAATAGAGAGCACACTCACATAGGAAAACATTCAATTATTTAGTTAAACAAGAAGATAGGACACACTGTGATGATCACGCACAGGGCATAGCCTGACAAAAATTACTGACAGCAGCTTGACTGCATGCAGACGACCTCTTTTATCCCCCTCTTTATTTTCCCATGTTTGTTCATCCCCCATCTGTCTTGATGCCTCCCTTTGACTGTCTTTGGCTGTCCCCTGAACATCCCAAAATAAGTTTAGCACTTTCCCACATCCCTTAAAACATCCCATAATAACTTTTATGTGATCCTACAAGCCCTCTCAAATATCCCATTGTGAGTTTGCTCTTTCCCATGAGATCCATGATAACCAGTTACAGAGCTCTGGCTGAACCTCCTGAATGTGTTGAGTGGTTCCTTTAAGGTCCCATCAATCAGTGATCTAAGAGTTCTGCTCTTTGTTACTGTCTTGTTATCTCCTCTTCCTCAGGGTACGGGTATCTGAGAGTTTAATTTATTACTTCTCCTGTCTCTTGTCTTAGTCTTTTATGCTAATAGCCAGTAACCAGATATCCTTACATTCCACACATCTTCAGAGGAACCTGGAAAAAACCCTGATCAATTGATCCATTTTATCCGGTAACTTCATAGTTGGGGCAGAGCCTGAGTTGCCATTCCTCTACAGTTAACGCAGCTACTTGAAACACAACACTATTCAACCTATGGCTGGTGAATTTAATTCAATCCAAAGTAGAGAGACCACAGTCCTGAGAATATATAGTCTCTCTACTCACTCAGACTGGTAATATCAAAGAGATAGGGACATCTAAACAGATTATAAACAAAGAGAATGTACCTTTTGAAAGTAAGAGTCCCAAATGAATCTCTGGGCTTCTCTCTGAGTCTCAGAAAACACTTTACCTAACAAGTGCTGGTGAAACACCAGTTTTGCAGCACAACACTTGAGTACTGCAGCCAAGTCCATGCTGAAGGACATTGGTCAACAAATAACCTATGTGGGGGAAAGTCCAGAACCCAGCCAATGAAGCAGAAAGTCCTGCCATTGCCTTCCACCAGAACAGGATATTATTCTTTCTGTAGTCAGGAAAACTGTGGGATTTCTTAGTGATTTACAGCCAAATGAACAGCAGAAAGAAATGACCCGAACTTTGAGTTGTGTTCTGGTCCTGCAAACCTCACTGCACATCATGTGAACCAAGAGCAAACAAGATTTGTGAGAATCCCTGAGCAGCAATAGGAGCTGCTCTTTTTAAGGCACATATCACCTAGCAACAGGAAAAGGGTACACATCAATTGGCATTAATGATGGCTGCTATGGGAGGAAAGCAGAAGCTCAAACATTGGCCCAGCAGCAAGTACAATTAGGTTGCCCTCTTATTGCAAGCTTCACAGCACGGATACAGGAGATGGCTGTTGATTTATTTTCCCTCAGCAGAGGAAGAGCTAGGTGAAAAGTACATAAAGAAGGAATTATGCTATGCTGTGCAAAATTTCTGTTTGGTTTGAGAGCATGTGAGCCAAGAAAACAATCACTGGATAGTGCAACGGGAAGAGAAGGGGCACAACAGGCAACATACATTGCTATAGCTATTACTCACCAGATTATTTATTATCCATATACAGGTATTATTCATGAATTGGGAAAAAGCAAAGAAAGGACTCAAGTAAATCAAGTGACAGACTCTCGAGGCTTACCGGCATGAATTCTAGTAGGGTTCAGGAGCTCCCAGCCTTTCCTGCCATACACGTAATATTTATGTCTGTTATTAAAGCTTCCATGCAAAAACAACAGCAGGCTTATTTTAGATTCTGACTTAAGCTTAGAGGGAAGACAACTGACAATCTACTGATTAATTTATAAGTCAGAGGGCTCATCATGTTGGTGATTTCAGTGTATCATTTGGATAGATTTAGTGGAATGTAAAGAGACACTGTTGTTTTGCCCTCAGAAGGAGCCAAAGGCTTGGGCATCTGGCATTCGAAATCTTTCAGTCTTAGATTCACTTCAACGCTTTTACACCTGCATTTTCTTCAAAAGACAACAACAGGGCTAGCGTTGGTCATCACAGACCACTAGAAATTGCCAAACACTAAACAAGACATTTTAAAAATTGCCCTCTCATGAAAAGTACCCATTAACAGGAATTGGAAATGTTCTCATTAGTGACACCCACTAAAGTACACCTAGCACAGTTGCATGGACACACATAGATACCCAATTTGCACTTGTGCTGCTCTCCTGATGACATAAGGCGTAGAAGGGATTCAGCTAGTGCCCCTCAGATCTTTTGTAGCACAGAATATTGATGAGAAAAATCTGTACTATTAGGAAGGGGAAAAGAAGTTTAAGGTATCCTTACGTGTGTTTTATCTCAAAGAATCATTGACAGTGTAAAATATATTTTTTTCTTCTTTTCCTACCTATGCACATGGATCCTATGAAGTGATTAGCCCGAAGTTCGGTCCTATGGACTTACCTGGAACCATACCCAATTAAAATTTCGGTGAAAACCAGCAAAAAATGGCTTTATCTTACAGATGTCATCCCAATTATCCATTTAAAGCCCTAGAATTAACTGGTGGAAGAAATATGCTAGATAGGCTTTCAGAAAACTCAGATCTATTTGTAGGCTACCATTGTACTTGTATTATAAGAAAAGTACATGGTTTCAATAGTTTTCTAAAACCAGAAGGTATTAAATGCTATTCAAGTTAATTCCATCCCTTTATGGCCATTCTCCAACCTGCTAATAGCACGTAAAGTAAAAGGAAAACCAGAAGGTTGTTTCTATTGTTTGCAAGTCTTAAAAAAAGAGCCAGGTGATTACGACAGACATGGGTCAGAAAAACCTTGCATAGGAAAATTCGTTTTCCTACATCCCAGATTTTCAGAGACACCCAAGTACTGGTTTGCCTCACACAGCAGCATCTCAGCAGATAATTCTTTCTTTCAAGGCCCTGCTTTCAATAGGAGGTTGGACCAGATGATCTCCAAAGGACCCTACCAACCCCCACATTTTTTTGATTCTACTATTCTTCAAGCTTTGAAGATGCAAAGCTAAGACAAAACTGTTACTTCACAAAGGAATCTGTATTTCTATTTCCTTATATACCTTTATAACTTTGACCCCAAGTCCCTCACCAAGTGTAGGTCACTTGCCACAGCAGAAGGCTTACTAGTCAATAGCAGTAATGGTGCAGACAGGTAGGAGCCTTTAACTATTCCCATCTTCTGGAACTTGCTAACCACTTAGCTCTTTCCCCCTATTTTGTCATATTTAGGACACCTGTTCTGGTTTTGAAGCTTTTGCACTTAATATATTTATCTCATCCCTGATGCCCATAGCAATTCACCACACTTAAAACTACTGTGTTCATTGTCCTTAGTATGACATCCAGCTACTTTGCCTCTTGCAACACATTGAAAATTATAGGCACAAGCCAGAAAACAAACAGAAGTCAGTTAATGGTTCAACAGAGTTGAAAGCAAAGCATGTATCAGAAACTTCCCTCTTTCACTTCTCTCAGATGGACCCAAAGGGTTGATCTTACATATACAGCTAGAGGCAGCCAATAACCAAATGAAGAATATTTTCAATCCTTTCAATTACAGCTCCACATTCAAAACATTTATTCTCTTCTCTCCTCACATATATTTGGTAGGTCAGCCATAATGAAAGAAATGGTTAAATATTAGAAACAGGAGCTAAACTTCGCACACTTCATACCATAGCACAAATGCACAGACATGCACAATGCAATACGTACATTTTAGGGCACATGAAGTCATCATATCTGACTTTGCAAATACCACATTTGTGCATATACTGGTAACAAATGATAGATGAGCAGTGGTTCAAAAACAGAGGCAATTAGGCATATCCTAACTCAAAACTGTGCTTGGGTTTTGACCCTCAGTTCCTAAAACCACGCTGCCTCACATCAAAGAGAACATATTAAATTACTTTGCATCACTGAGATTCAAAGTATACAATAGGTTATCTTATATATCTGAGGAATTTTATATTTTTTTCAGTTGAAAACAAATAGATTTACAATTTGTGGAAATGCTAAACAGAGCCAGTAAGGTCTGATGAGCTCCATGTGCTGCTCGTTCCCAGCAGGGCTTAGCTGGCCCATTTGCATGAATTAGTGAAGGAGAACAGAGAGGAACTTTTTAAAATCAGCTGCTTCTCTTAGCTGCTCAACTCTGTGGGTACGTAAAATACATCTGCATCTTAGGGTAATAAAAGTGTTTATAATTAACTACATTATATGACCAATATGGAGAATTTTATTTGTAAAATAATGAAGACAAACTTTCTTTGAACCCTGCTGTTGAAGAGAGAGGCTCAAGGGAAAAATAGAAGCATATGTTGGGTGCTGAGCTTGTCTTTGAGCACGGTTACCATTTTGACTAAGGACCTACTTGCCCTTAGGCTCATCAATTCCCCGTCAGGAGGCATTTCAAATGAAATGGTACAGCCCAACTCAGCAGCTGATTTCTTTTGGCAGCCATGAAAGAAAAGTCAGAAGTTTAATTTAGATGCTTGTGAAGAAATTAAATACCAGTGAAGGTACACCGGGGTACTTATATTGGGATCACATATGGCTTATGAAATCTTGAAATAAAGAAGTGTGAACCCAGGTGATTCTGAATTGCTTTTTAACTAGAAGTCTCAGCCTTGTGTGGAAAGAGCAGGGGAGGGGAAAAGAGCGGATAGTCTTCAGAAGGTACTTCCCCTGCCAATTCAGCCACCACCGTATGCTTCTCGAAGATCCATATTTCAAGACTTTTCCTAACAAATGTATTCTTGCACATAGTTATACTGCATATGAATTTATGAATCCCCAGGGGCGTCCTGGAGGATTGCAGAGCCCACCCCCTTCTCAAATTTATAACTAGCGATAAATTCTTTCTAGGTCTTATTTCCCTCTCATGCTAAGGGCAGATGGTGCACAGTTTGGCACTGGCACAACAGCAGGGCAGGCTGTACCTGTGCAGTGGTGATTTTCCTAGTTACCCCAGAAATCACACGGATGAGGATATGGTAACTTGAGCTGGCTGGGAAACAGGGTACACAGGAGAAAGTTTGCAGGTAACCTATAAATTAATGGCTTCCCGCCACTCCTCCCCCACTCCCGTTTTCCAATGTATAACAGCAAAATATTCTGATCTCCTTAGTATTATTTTGACAGTGAATAATCTATTCTTGGTTTTTATAATACTGTTCTCTTAAATCACTACTGCATTATATGCTCTCACACGTCTGCTACAAAATTTCTTTTTCTGATGCTCACCAGCTAACAAGCCCTAGAGATGCCACTGTGCGTGCACGTACACCTATTCTGTCTTTGTATAATTGACTGTCGGAAAAAGTGATAAGCAGAAGCAGCTCACTTTGGCCTTAACTGAAACTATAGAACTCTCTATAAGCCTGTATTTGATAGCATTATTCATACAAGGGATACATGGTAACCTTTAAACTGTACTGGATCTTTAAAAAATATAAATTGGCATTGTGGTCTGATCCTGCCCTCAGTTTGGGATAAATCTCAAGTAACTCCACTGGAATAAATGTATTTATTGATTGCTTGACATGACATGGAACCTGAGTGCAATATAACTTATTTATAAGTTAAGAATCACTGCAGGTGTGAAGAAGCTGCCACATGCAATTTTGCAACAATTTTCATGTGAATGGGACAAAAGTGAGGCACAGGCCCTTGAACTAAAATTACCTTAGTGGCTAGAAAATAAATTATTCTTACCTGTTTCTTCTAACATGCAAGCCACATCTTCATCTTCTGGTTATGAGGTAAAACTAAGAAAATTGTATGTAATTAATGTGACAATCTAAATAGTCAACTGCTGTACTCAAATGAAAGATACTCATAAATACATTGTATAGAGAAAAACTGGCTTGGGGATACAAAATTTTATGTTTGATCTCTAAAGCAAAAGCAAGACATTTGGGATTATCTAAATGCAATGCAAGGCTTTGAAATTCCCGTCTCTGCAAAACTGCAAAACTGGCCTGTGACCACGAGAGGGCAGAAAGAACATTCCTTGTAAAGCCTGATTTTGGGGAGGATCATGTATTCCCTCACAAAACCTGGGCTGTAAATTGCCATAAGAGGTTGCTATATGAGTTAGGAAAACGCAAACTACACAGTTAGCTTTACAAAAGTATCATCTCATAAACTTTCAACGTTAACAAAATCTGGTCATATTCAGCTTTTCATTTTTAAATAACTATTCCTAGAACAACAAAACAAAACAAAAAAATCACAATGGCATTTGATGTAAAGCCTGAAAAGAGCATTTCTTGAAGTGTGTATTAAGCTATGTATCAACGCTTTCTAACTTTTTCCTTTCAGCACCAGCTTAAGGACAAGAATATGCATCATTTCTCACTTAATAAATGGTTGCTTTGGCTCTTTTTGGATCCAAATCCATGTGTGGTTCTCACAACATCACGGCTATCAAAATCAGTGAGAAACCCAGAGAATGACATCTCAGTCCTCTTCACTGAAATGCTCACATCCCTCTATTTTCTCCACCACAATTAGGGGAAAAATGTGGATTAGAGAAATTACTTCTCCCTATTTAACTGAGTTGGCCTCACCTTTTCTCAGCCCACCACCATGTAGGTAACAGAAACACAGCTTTAATCAGTTAGAAATGATCTTTCTATTTTCTGTTTCCACTGGCTATGTCACATTACACCACTTGAAGCATATTCAGTTTCAGCATGGAGGGGGCTGGAGCAAAGCTCCTTCCTCTCTTTGCCCAGAAAAAGGGATAGTTTTCTTTATCCCATATCCACATAACTGCCACAGCATGGGGACACCTTTGACAGCCCTTGATTGTGGGATTGCAGAAGCAAGCACTGAATAGGGCACTGGAGTAAGAGAGGAAAACTGTGGGCAAGCTCTCAAGAAAAGCCATAGATGGGGTCATATGGAAGGACTACATGGGGAACTCACTGCAGAACATCTTCAACATGCTTGAGTAGATAGCTTAGTAATGTTGTCGGGCTTGTAGTTGTCATTTTTAGGATTGGGTTGAGGTCACCTTTTCTTCGGTCTCCTGAATAGCCTGGGAAGAATCCTTAAATGATCATGCTTCTTAATGCCACCTCATTTCTGCTTTTGCCTTCTGACTTCCACAGCATTTTAGAAGTAGAACTGGTTATGAAAAGCTTATTCTCTATATTCTTCATGACACAAGACAGGACCAAAAGCACAAGAGTGTTTGAAAAACTTTTAAAACACACATACACAAGTCTATGGGCCCTGATGGCATGAGTGCTGAGGGAGATGGCTGATAACATTTCAAGCCCACTCTAAACCCTAAACAATCATGGCAACTGGGAGAGGTGTCTGAGGATTGGAAGAAAGCAAATGCCATTTGTATCTTAAAAACAAGCAGGAAGGAGGCTACAGGCTGGTCAGTCTCACCTCCATGCCTGGGAAGGTGATGGAACAACTCATCCTGAAAACCACTTCCCGGCATATGAAGGAGACAAGAAGTTGATTGGGAGTAGTCAGCTTGGATTCATCAAGGGGAAGTCATGCTTGACCAACCCGATGACATCCTACGATGAAATGACTGACTTGGTAGACAAGGGGAGAGCAATGGATATTGTCTACCTTGACTTCAGTAAGGCTTTTGACACTGTTCCCCATAAAATCCTCATTGAGAAGCTGATGAAGTATGGGCTGGATGAGGAGACTGAAAACTGGTTGAATGGCTGGGCCCAGAGGGTGATGATCAGTGATACAAAGTCTAGTTGGAGGCCAGTAACAAGCAATGTACCCCAGGCGTCAATACTGGGGACAGTCCTGTTCAATGTCTTCTTTAATCACCTGGATGATGGGGCAGAGTGCATCCTCAGCAAGTTTGCTGATGATACAAAATCGGGAGGAGTGGCTGATACACCCAGAGGGTCGTGATGCCATCCAAAGAGACCTCAACAGGCTGGAGAAATGGATTTACAGGAACCTCATACAGTTCAACAAAGGTAAGTGCAAAGTCTTGCGTGTGGGGGAGGAACAGCCCCAGGCACCAATGCATGCTGGGGGCTGGCCAGCTGGAAAGCAGCTTTGCAGAAAAGGACCCATGGGTCCTGGTGGACACAAAGTTGGACATGAGCCAACAACATGCCCTCACTACAAAGAAGGCCAATGGTATCCTGGACTGCATGAGGAGGAGTGTGCTGTCAGGTTGAGGGAGGTGATCTTTCCCCTCTACTCAGCACTGGTGAGGCCACATCTGGAGTACTGTGTCCAGTTCTGGGCTCCCTAGTACAAGGGAGAGATGGACATACTGGAGAGAGTCCAGTGAAAGGCCACTAAGATGATGCAGGGTCTGGAACATCTCTCAAATGATGAAAGGCTGAGAGACCTGAGACTGTTCAGCCTAGAGAAGAAAAGCCTCTGAGGGGATCTCATCAATGTGTACAAGTATCTGAAGGGAGAGTCCAAAAGGTATAAAGCCGAGCTCTTTTCAGTGGTACCCAGTGACAGGACTAGAGGCAATGGGCACCAACTGAAACATTGGAGGGTCCACCTGAACGTAAGGAAACACTTTTGACTGTGAGTGTGACTAAGCACTGGCACAGGTTGCCCAGAGAGACTGTGAAGTCTCCATCCTTGGAAACACAGTCCTAGGCAGACTGCTTTAGGTGGCCAGGCCTGAGCAGGGGTTGGACTAGATGACCTCCAAAGGTCCCTTCCAACCTCAACCATTCTGTGATGCTGTGATTTTGTGATTATCTATCTTTCTCTGACCTCTTTGTCACATCAGCACAGAATAGCCACTGTAGCCTGGTAAGGGAGCTATACAGACAGATATCAGGGACCTTAGTCCTACCAGTTTGTTGTTTCCTAAAGAAACTCACTAACCTGGAGATACAGGTGACAGAGATACATGCAGCATAGGTATGATAGATTTAGATGTGGGGTGACCTCTTCTGTGTGAAGATTTAGAGGATGGAAGTGATGTCCTAAGCCTTTTCCCTCCAGTCAGCACACCCTCTATATTAACAACTAAGGCAGGTCATTCCCATAGTATCTTAAAACCACAACTCTAAATCTTCCATAGTATTTTTTTGGAAGGGAATAACAGTTTTTCAACAGCTGAGTAATTAATGAAATGAAGGAAAAGATTTTGCTGAGCCTTTCCATACATTCAGCTCTAGACTAAGATGAAGCATGAAAAAGAAACACTAAAAGTATTTTTTTTTCAGAATATATTAAACTTCTGAACTCTGGGAATTACTAATGCAGCTATATCACTTGTTCATGGCACAAACATTAAAGTGTACTTCACTTTAATGTGATGGCCAAGCCATCCATGTTGAAAACAAACCAGTGGTCCAAAATCAAAATAAACCAATTACCGGCTCCACTGGATAATAATAACACGACAGTGCATTTAACAGGTATTCAGAAAAGCTATTTATGTATTATCACTTGCCAAAAGACTTGCTTCCAGCTTTTTTCACACTGCTTTTCCAAGAAAAGTAGGACCTCCAGCTAATTTTACCCTGTCTGGTGAAAGAAACAACAGAATAAAACCACTCTTTCAAACGCACCCATTTATCTTGACGCCAATTCAACTCAAACAAAAACCACATTGAGAGAAAAGAAAAGGTCAGCAGAAGAGAGTAAAACAGATCAAAATCTATCACCATGTCTGTCAAACACAGGGAGGCAGAAATATCCAGCACGCCAACTAACCATAATCCAAGCTCCACCAGTGCCCAGGTCCAACTGTTTCAAAGGATCGTGTGAAAATCCCACACAAGATCTAAGCAAAGAATATTGATATCTCCAAGAATGGGAATAAGAAGTGTCAATTCACAGAAGTCCTGCTGCTGTGCTGCCTGCCTTATTTGAAATGTTCTAGGCTCAGCCAATCTGTCAAAAATCGAACTGACACCCAAACGACTTTACTCAAATATTCCCAATTGAATTTTCTGTAATGAACTGGCTTTTGGCTTGGCTTGTGGCTATATTTACCACTTTATTCAGGAAAGGTAGAACAGCCCATCATCTACTTGTGTCTTGGATCCTAGCTCCCAAGTGTGTTCTAACATCGTCCCCCCTCACACACTAGGTAACCATCTGCTGATATCACCAGCTGCCTCATTCCGTGTATCACCCCAAAAGACCCCAACACCCTCTCACTGTGATGTCACATACTACCAGAACACAGGCCAAAGCACACTCACAGTGCACTGCACTGAATGAGAAGGTAGGCTTAGTTCATAGATCTGCTCTACACAGCTTCCTGTGTCTTCTGCAGACAGACAGACGATAAAGCTTGGGAGGAGAGGGGCTAGTCCCCAGATATTGTCTTCTGCTTTGGAATAATATCTCTCTGGTGTTTCATAAACACAGTATTTGAAAGGTTGTTACATTTAGAAATTAAGTTTTACTTAGGTATCATTCCTCAAGACATAAATGTATTGTTTTTCTGTACCTTCTTACCTTCCCCTCCAGAAGCTTTTCCTCATCAAAAGGCTCATAGTGAGATAATCCATTCTCTTAGCCATGGAAAGCTCTGGTGCTGAAATGTGAATGATTGTGTTTCCTGCTGTGGAGAGACCACCCAGACCACCCAACACATCATCTTGGAATCTAGTGATTTCCTTTGTAGGTGATTTCCCCTGGATCAATAAGGACTTGGGACTTTGATCCTGCCAGCAACTGCCTCCACCTGACTTCATCATCTTTCTCCTACTGTTATCCTCCCCTATCCATAGCCAGCCCTCTAGCCGGAGCAGCCTCACTGAGCTATAACCCTCTTGGCTTCTTCTGCCAAGGAACTGGGCCAGTTTGTCAGGGAACAGAACGGGACAGTGGGTGTCCTCCCGCATGCATTGGACTGTGTCCAGACAGCGTTATTCAGAGGGATGCCTTGCCCCTTGGTCTGGATCCTGCTGCTAAAGGTAGGAGTCAAGGGCTGGCAACTTGGGGTTCCCAAGCCAGCCACCTGGAAATGCTGTGCAATGAACTACGGTTCTGGAGCTGAAGGCATGTTTTAGGATTTTTGTGGTAGCTTTGGACTTGTGCAGCTGCAAGGACATGTGACTTATATGTTCAGAATCCTTTTGATGAGGGGTTATGGACTGCTACCTATCAGTGGGGCTGGTGTTGGTATGATGGGTAAGACAGCAGCTGGATGTAAGTCTGTATGTATGTTGTGGATTTGGAGCTGAATGCAGTCAGATCACAATGTGGTGCTATGGACGATGGCTGAAATGTCAGGAGACTGATGAAGTAAAATTGGTGGTGTAGATCCCTGCCTCAGTGGGCAGTTGCTGTCATGGAGCTGCAAAGAGCAGCTGTGAACTGTGGCACCTCCCTGGATGTGCAACAGGCAGGGGCAAAAAAAGCTACTAGTCATAGGCCCCAGCTGTAATTCTGGCAGCCAGAAATAGATTTCCCAGAAAGCTTAATCAAGCTGGATAGAGAGGAAATTCTGCTAGGGTCTGAACAGTGTGGACTCAGAACTGCATTACATTACAGAACCATAGCAGTCCTGCTGGAAGGAAAGTCTTGCTTTTGTTTCTTGCCCACTTGCAGATTGCAAATCAACAACTCTGAACATTTTTCTCTTTGTGAGCCCGTAGTACGAATCTGAGTCGTTAGTATGAGATTCCCATAGTGCTCATGTAGATATCCTAGCAGACCACCCAACACTCTAGAAACTGCCAGCAGGACAGAATTCACTTGAATTTTTTCACTTGAACGTGCTACATCAGCTTCTTTTCTTACAATACATATGGCCCAACCCCCCAGACATCCTAGAAGAATAACATATTTCAAATATTTTCAAATTAGTTTCCCATTTTAGTACGGCAAAGCAAAATCTTTTGCATTTCACTGACATATGCCTGAGAAGAAAAGGGCTTGATCAAAATACCCTTTTCATCAAAGCTTTGCCAAAGTTAGGATAGCAAATGTACCAGTGAGATTAATGTATATCGCACCTTTCTCCTCGAGACTGTCCTCAGACTCCTCTTGCCATTGTAAGATCCATATCCAAAAGCTAGCAGACCATTAAGTGCAGAGCAATGCAGAAGTGGCTTAAAGCTACAACTCAAAATGTAAAGAGGTTAAACAAAGGCCTCTCAGCCTTCTCCATGTGATCAGCCATTGGTTTTTAGTCAAAAGGAGCCTTGTCACAGGTTGTTGAGAGCAGAGTGAATCCAGTGCTTCCCTTTGTACCTGTGAATGTCTAAACATTACTACACACCCCTGCTGGGCTTGTCATAGAGCAAACAGGCTCCTGAGGGCTTCCTCAGGAAAACCAAGGATTCTCCCAGAAGAAGGGAGATACAAATACAAGGGAATGCTCTGCTGAATCCTGGTGGAGGGGGAGGAAGCAGTTGCACTGCTTCATATACTTCATCTAAGAAGTTGCTAGTGTTGTTTGAGAGAAGACTCTCGACGCTGTGAACCAGAGCTTCACTGGGTAGACTGTACGAGACCTGGTGCTTTTCTCTAGCACAACAGAGCAGCTCAGAACAGAGACAACTTGTTCAGATACAAATGTCTGCATGGCATTCTAGAGAGCAGAGGGGTTTATACTGAGCTAATATAGCACCTCTCTTCACAAAGAGCTAATCAACCAGTGTTGAAATACAACTTCACTCAAGTGAAAGGAAGACTAATGCATTTCCCCTTGGCACAGAGGTAGAAAGACAAAAATCATGGCAATTAAGGAAAAAAATATTTTCTGTGAAACGTATCATGGGTTTAATATCATCCTTTTCAGAGTGGGACTAGCACTTTACAGTAAATGCAAATTCACCAAATGAGACTTTCACAAGTGAGACTTTCTGAGTGCAAGTCCAAACTTTCTCCTCCCACTACTCAAAAGTTTATTTCTAGCTTCTGTTCATCAGTAATACAAAGCTACAGTATCACACCTCTTTAAACTGCCTCTTTTTTATTGTTTTATTTTGCAATCTGGTATAAATAAGCAGTAGCAGTAGTAAAAGCAACCATTGTTTCCTGTTGACACTTGCCAGAATTAGGCAGAACTCACCTATGTTTTCTCCTTAGCATCCAGATGCACTAACAAAACTTTTGATATTTGGTATTTTATCCCTGCATCTTCCCCTAGAAGTTCACATATGAGACATAATGCTGGTGCATGACCTGCCCCAATACCATAGACAAATTCGGGGAACTGAAATCCTATCAAGAACCTTTGAGTCCAATGAGGTACTAACTCCACTTCAAATTTCTTCTTGTCCAACTGTCTCACAAGATAGGTAAGAACAGAACTCAAAAAGGTAAATGATTCCATTAAAAGTATTTGATATCTATTTCTTGTTACTGAAAGTATTTTCTAATGGTTATGTTTTTCTGTCAAGACACAATTTTTTTTTTCTTTTTATTTTAATGAAACAAAATGTTTTCTACTTTATGCAATAGTCTGTAAGTTCCCTGGGAAATATGTTGATTACACGTGAAAAGAGGACTGCTAAAATACATTATACTGTGGCTCTGGGGCTCAAAATCTCTTTAAATAAGTTTCATAAAGAATAAAACCAACCTGTACATTGTATTTCTAATTTGGAAAAAGTTACCATATTTCACAAACCGATCACCAACATTTATCACATTATTCTTTGATCTACTCCTGTTTTGAACCTTTCTTTTTCCCTAGATTACAGGTTGACCTCGAATTACTGAGATAAACTTTAAAATTAAAATTACAGGAAGCCTTTTGCGTTCGTAACCATCAAGGTGTAATTAGGAAGTTTCAGGAATCAATGCATTTTTGCTATAATTTGCAGGTCCAATTATACTGTTAGCTAGGGGTCACGATATGGCAGAATTCCTGCAGTTTTTAAAGTTATGGAAAGCTGAATCTCCATGCTGCTCAGTAGTCATGATATTATTTTTTTTTTAATCTAAATTTTTATTTTTTACATACGTAACAGATTCCAGAGTTAGCCTCAAGTCTTCCAGTGTTCTTTCACGTGAGATTCTAGCTCTTTTGTTAGCAAAATCAATTCTTAGTTTCCATCTTACTGACAGCCTTTTGATTTACTAATACTGATAACTTCTTCCATTATTTGTAACGTCTCATATCCAACATCTGAATTCCAGTCAGAGCATTTTGATATTATTGGATTATCACACTTGTCAAACTGTGTCTTGATGCTTCCTACTTACATATCTTCCCTGAGGCAAGTTTTTGTTTTATTCCTTGCATTACAGGAATTTGGGTAAATTTCCATCTGAACTGTTTTAACTATTGACAGACTTGAAAATTTACTGAACTATAGGCCTGATCTAAATTTTAGTGAATGTAAATTTTAGTGTGTTCTTGAAGCACGTCTTCCAGTTAATTTCACCCAGAAGGAACCCAGTACATGTACTGCAAGACCAAGGCAGTGCAAAATAGAAACCACTGAGGATTGTTCACGATACACTCTTTAAAACTTTGTTCACCCTAGCCCTCATTTGACATTCTCTGTACAGAGACATTTTTTTCTGTGTCCTTGAGATCTTCAATATCACTGGATCAGTAACAGCTATAAATGTTTCTTTGTGAGAAGGAGACTTGGAAACATTTTAAGCTTAACAAAGTCCTGTTTGGGCTGAATGGATGATCAGACCTTTGTGTGCAAAGCTTCTCTTTTCTGTCTAAGATAAAGTGGTTGTTCTGAAACTTACTAACCTATCGATAGCAGTCAACAGGAATGATTTATTAATGTTTCCAGTGTGAGTGGGCTTAATGAATACAAACACCACAACCATGCAGGTGACTTGGCATCTGCCTGCCTACTTTCAGAAAGGGGAAACAAGGCTTTAGACAGAACATAAGAAATGGATGCTCGAGTTCCTTCACAAACTTAAAAACAGAAAAGCTTTCTGATAATCTACGGGACATCAGATTCTTATTTTGGTTCATTGTGCAATACAAACATATTGCAAAATGGATAAAGGAAAGAGCATCAGGCAGCAGCAGAGTGGTGCTGAACCACACGGAAGGAACTACATGATAGGAGGGCACTGTGCTGCCAAAAAAACCAGAGAGAACAAAACATAACACAGCAGCGCTGTCTGTGTCTTGTAGATCATGATCTCTCCCATAGATTTCCCTAAGATCTGTTTAGATATCTAGGACTCTGCCACAGTATGAGTCTAAATGTTCTCTGAGAAAAAGTTTTTGTAGCCTTTATTTTTTCTCCCTTAATAGCCTACCCTCGTAACGAAGGTCAGGATTGTAATTCTCATTGAAATGCTCATAGCCACATAATAACAAGCCTATTTCCCCTCATATTTTAGGAGATGTGGGCTCAGGGATGTTATTCTACCTTTGAATCAATGTAAGATGAAGTCAGAATTAGGAGAACCTTACACCTGAAAAACAGCACAAGCCTGAATCTAGCTAGTACCAGCAGAGTGGCGCTTTCTCCCAGTATAGCTTAATAAAAAACACCCTCTGCCTCCATCTCTAAAATAATGATCAACACTAGCAAAGATTAATAACATCTCTGCTTAAATTGGGATTTCTTTAGTTGATACACATTCCTTCATCAGGAATCACACATCCAGAACCCTAGCGCAACACCATACTTTGGAGCACAGGGCAGAGAAACACAAGATAATTGGGAGAAACTTGGAATATCTGCATGATTCACAGCAGCCTGTGCTGTGATAGTAGTGCAGTGGCTACACCACAGTCAACAAAGGCACTCCTACTGGTCTGCAGCCATGTCCAGCTGCTTCACTCATCAATAAGCAAAAACACCCAATATCAGAAAAAGACGGTAGTACAGATGAGGTCTAGCTAAAGCAAGAATTGGGGCCACTCAGTGATGAAGGGGCTGACAACAAACACAGACATGGCTCCTGGTTCCCAACCCATTCACCTAAACATCAGTCACTCTGGTTTCATATGAATAAAGATAGCACACCAGTAAAACATCTCGAGGGTGACCATCCCCATTCATGAATGAATGAATACCACAACAGTTCATTACTTCCTTGATAAGGTTTTCAGAAAATCCTGGACAACTAAGTAAAATTTAAATCACTTAGGCTCTGATGAGATCACAGAATCATAGAGTATCTCAAGTTGAAAGGGACCCATAAGGAACATCAAGTCCAACTCCCTGCTCCTTGCTGGACTTATCACCTTAGTAAGAAGACAGTTGGCTGTGCATGTGTTCTCCTGACTGGAAAACTGCTGCCACTCAAAAGAAAAGGAAGCTTTAAATTTTCAGTGAGTTTGGTGTCCATCTTTACAACACTGTAAACTAAAACTTTATGAGGTGAACATGCATCTAAACACATTGAACCGCTCGATTTCACATGAAACAGATGTATGGAAATGTACTGAATATCCTCAGCCACTAGCGCATCCATGTGAAGTGCCTGACACAGCTTGCATTCAGTGTGAATTACAGCTACTAAACAGTAACATTTCTCACCTCTCTAGAGATGGAGAGGGGAGGTTTTCAAAGGCACAAATAACAAATCTGAAATCAGTGGGAATTAGATGCTAAAGCTTCCATCTGTGCCATTGCATATATTTGCTGTCCATATGCCACTTACGTAGTATTGAAGGGACAGTGCAGGTAGCTGCGTGCTGGCAGCTGAGACTCGATTACACTGAGATGTACATGCTGCACTTATCTATCAGCTTCTTTCTTCCTATTGCTGATCAAAACATAATAGACTTGATTCAACCTTCATTAAGCAATTGCCAATCACCGTTGTACTTACTTCTCCTACTGCCAGTTCACCATAACAGCATTACTCAGAATGAGACTGAGTAACTCAGAACCAATAAAATAAAGCCAAGTTGTCATTGTTTAAAAGATTTCAAGTAACCAGCACTGTTGCTGCCATTGAAGGACATTTTGGGTTTGTTATTTTTTTCAGATTTAAAGAGTTCAGGGAATCCTTTCACTGCTGCAAGCTTCCCTGGGGAGCAGAAAGGGAGCATGGAGGAATTGCGCTACCTGTATTGCCGGAAGACCACAGGGCAAAGAACAAGTCTCCATGTGCATTTATTAAGGGACATCAACACTATGGTAGTGATGTAGATCCTTGGCCAAGGTAGGCTAGACAAGTACTTCTCACAATCAAAATGTTTAAGTGACAGGTTTTTAACAAGAATAGCAACAGACAGCTAACAGGTTAGACAGCAATGTAGACCAAGACATACAAATATCTGCATTCCAAAAATGGGCAATTTAAGCTTCTACCCTTTTCACATTGCCCTAAATATTAATCTGGGAATATACTGGCACCCACAAATCTCTGCACAGTGGTTTCACTGAAACACTTAAAAGTTCCAAATTACCATATTTATTTTCTGCCCACCATTTAATAATTATTTACTGTTGGCTGTTGTCCCAAACACCCTTCCTGACCTTAAAAACATCACTACTGGCCTAACTTACACTGATGCTCAGCATCCACAAATCCCATAGGCATAAATACGGAAAGTCAGTGCTCGGTTTTTCCAGAAGGGATCTGCCTAGACAACAGCTGAGGTGAAGAGCTCTGGGGTATGCTTTCTAAGCCAGGGCTCCTTTTCCTAGCCTCTTACCACAACAAATTTCTTCTTTAGAATATATTGGGGTTGGTGCCATTTCCGCTGAAACCAGTTCCAAAACTTCTTGTTCATCATGATGGCATTAGTCAAAACAAATGGCTGATAGATAGAGAGAAAGAAAGAAAGAAAGAAAGAAAGAAAGAAAGAAAGAAAGAAAGAAAGAAAGGCAGGCAAATGATGATACCAAATCTCTGGTGTTGAGACACTCAGGTAGGTTTCAAATCACGATTACTGACTTACAGGAAAGATTTGAAGGCAGAACATGCTGCTGCTTAGGGCTGACTTGGAGAAGTTCAAGGATAGCCTTCATCCCTGCAGGCTTCCCTGGAGAACAGGAACGGAAGATGTAGACTAGGCATCTGCATGGCTGTCCGAGGGTTAAAACATGACTCAAAAACTGGAAAGTGGCCTTCGTGTCCTTGCTCTGCTCTGTGTTATGATGAACTAGCCTCTCTGTAAAATGATCATAGAGTATCTTGAGTTGGAAGGGACCTATAAGGATCATCAAGACCAACTCCCTGCTCCTCGCAGGACTACCTAAAACTACACAATATGACTAAGAGCATTGTCCAGACACTCCTTGAACTCTTACAGGCATGGTGCGGTGACCACTTCCCTGGGGACTCTGTTCCAGTGACCGACTGCGCTTTCAGTGAAGAATCTTTTCCTACTGTCCAACCTGAACTTCCCCTGATGCAGCTTCATTCTGTTTCCTATGGCTGGTCACCAGAGAGAGATCAGCACCTCCCCATCCACTGCCCCTCTTGAGGAAGTTATAGACTGCAGTGTGGTCACCCCTCAGCTTTCTCCTCTCCAAGCTGAACAAACTAAGTGACCTCAGCTCCTCCTCATAAGTCTTGCACTCAAAACCTTCCACCATCTTGATCATCCTCCTTTGGACACACTCTAACAGTTTGATGTCCTTCTATAATTGAGGCACCCAAAAGTGCACACTGTATTCCAGGTGGGGCCGTGCTAGTGCAGTGTAGAGTGGGACAATCACCTCCCTTGACCACCTGGCTATGCTGTGCTTGATGTACCCCAGGACACAGCTGGCCCTTTTGGCTGCCAGGGCACACTGTTGACTCACATTCAGCTTGTCATCAACCAAAATCACCAGACCTCTTCCCATGGGACTGCTCTCCAGCCTCTCGTACTCCAGTTTGTACATATAACCAGGATTACCCAGCCCCAGATGGGGAATCCAGCACTTGTTCTTGTTAAATGATGATGATGGGACTTCCATCCCAGAAGCATGACAAGGTGCTGTGATCTCACAGTGATAATATCGGTGCAAGAATGTGTAATGAGCTTGAAACAAGAATTTTCATTGCTCTTGTGTTTTGCTTTTCTGAATATGCAATCCCTTGGATTATTTGTTGTCTATGCACACTAGTGTAGAGCCCCTGATCCATCCAAGTGAATTCCACTCTGAAGAGAAAAAGAGGTTCAGAAACAAGCCTACCCTTTTCCACAAGATGGAAAATGCCCAGGTGGCATACAGTCTGTGTAGCTGTCTCTACATTCTTACCCTCACATTGCAAGCAAGCAAAGGTTTTGGCCAACTCAGGCAAAGTACACAGGTAGGAGTCACAAGGTCATGAGTAGCTGAGTCACAGCAACTACATACCCCAGCTCAGAAAAACAACTTAGCAGCCAGAAAGGGAGAAGAGGTTTGCAAGATACTTTATAAACTCATGTTCATGACATCCATTTGTTGTTTGTCTTGGGCAAATCTCACAGTAAAGTGATACTGCAGAAGGGTTGTTCAGAGCATAGACAGATGTCACAATCCTGATAGTGCCACTGTAGAGGCAAAATAGAGTTGTTTTTCCTCCACACTAAGTTCCTGTATTACACAGATTAGATTCCAGGTAAGTAGCAGAGCTACAGTCTCCCCAATGGCACCACCTTCGCTGATCTCAGTGCAACCCTACAAGAGATACAGGCTAGAAATTACTTAGGAATTTACTCTAGTGCAAACAATTATGGAAGAGAAAGCAGAAGTGGGCAAGATGCAAATGAAGTATTTTTGTGGCTGTGCCTCTGGTATCACTGGCACAAATTTCAGCAGGGGAAGTACGAGACGCCTAAATAAATGTGTTTGTAATACAGCCTTGCATAAGAACTGGAAGGCTAGGTCTGACCATAGATGCCTGTGTTGCTCAACTGACAGCACCCTCGGCACAAAAGCACACATTACGCTGGACAATGCCAATGTGGGGAATTGCTTAAAAAAGAAAGAGAAGACAATTCTGAACTGAGTATTATGAGCATATTTCCGTTGGACTGAGCTATAACCTGCAGGCCTTGGGAGCCCATTGAGCCAGACATAAAAGTCAAACAAATTCCTTCTAATTTCATTTCTCTCCCTTTCTTGCAGCCAACATCCCTTCTTTAGCCATCCAATTATGACCACTCATTCCTTTTAGCAACAGACACTTGATTAGAGCCTTTGGGCTAAGCTCAGCTTTAGCAAGGCCAAGTCATAAATATAAGGCTCTTTCTAATACTAGGAAAATCTTACTGATTATGGCTGATTTTTCCAACCGCATTTCCTTCATTTTGGCAATCCTATTTGATCTCTCTTCTGTTGTGTTTTTTGGGTTTTTTTACCTGACATCCCATACTAACAACTGATTTGTTTTCCATTGTTTACACTCAAAGACAGGTATGGTGGTGTCTTCTTATCAGATTCTTTTCAGTGAAAAGGACCATGCAGTTTGTCTGGATTCTGGGAGCCCACTGGCTGAAAGTGATCCCCATAATGTAGGAATAATTTAACTACTTATGGGATCAAAAGATAGAACCTGCACCCATTCAAGGCATTCCCACAGCTCCTACTGAGTGTTAGTGGTGCATGGTGAGGGGCTGTAAGGGCCAGGCCTTCAGAGAGAGAAATACTCAGTGTTCTCAGGAACTTTGGATTCAGGCATGGGTGCTCAGCACCTCTCAAAATCCAGCCCTACAGGACTTAGATTTTGAATCTGAGGATAGATTTCCACACTAGCAACATCTATGAGTTTTGATATTAAGGCTTATCTGAGAAAACAAGACAAAAACTTATCAATTGATTTGTATTTTTATAAGCAAATAGAGCATAAGCTGTCTACATTTATGCGTTCTCTTTGCACAGAGGCCTTCCCACTGAGCAGTACTGTGATGTCACCCAGCTGAAAAAAAGTGATACACATATGAATGATGAACTGTAAGTTTAAACTGTGTGTTAACCAGATTGTGAATTTCGTGAATATAACAGCAAACTGAATATTCATTCCACTCCGGTGGTATTATGCACATATGATATGAAGTGCAGATATGATATGAAATCTGAAGGGCTGTGTTCTGTAAAAAGGGATTTGCTAGTAACAAAGGAGAGAAAACACAGTTGGGAAGAAAATTCAGAATATGGCATTGTACACCTTCAACAAGGGTCTCTGAGTTTGCTTTACAGGTTGTTTGTATTTATCAATCTGTAATACTCAAAAATATTAGCCTTTCTACCAGTTAGAATCCAGATTAAACTGAAGTAACTAAAGTAACCATGAAATCATGTGTATTTTAGTCCATTTTTCTGATGTGGATATATATATATGTACATGTATTTTTGGAGGAAGCTTGGCAAGGATTATTTTTCTCACTGCTGCTGTTCAAGAGATATCAGACTGAGTGAATTTGGATGTTGCTGCAGTTCTGCAATCCAACATTTTGCCACTTGATGGCAACAGCAAAACACTTAAACTTGATCAAACTACCGAGATTTTAGATTAAGGTAATTTAAAGTGTAAATGTAAATTCTTCAGAAGCAGAAAATGAGCAAGTTACACCTCTCATATTAGCATTGATAACTAGAGCATATTAGAAACCTGAAAATAATTCTGTGACGATTTCTCAGTTATCTTTATAGAGCTGTGGGGTGCATTGTTTGACCCCACCATTCTCCCGTTAGCCTCCCTGCACCTGAAGCACCTGCTCCCTCTTTTGTGTAAATTCAGACACTCTACAAAAGCAGGAGAGCTAATTGCAAACAGGTCACAGAAGCTACACAAGGAAACCTGCAACTCTGCTCTTTGCAATCCACGGCTTTTTGCAGGCTTTATTACCTCATTAGAGCATGCAGCACAAGCAGGAGTGTGGTTACCTACAAAAGCGTACAAGCCAAAATTCCTTTTTACTGGGACAGCTTATGGCCTTTGACCAGCAATGCACATTAGAGGCACTGGCTGTGCTGCTTCCGCAGAATTTGATTAGAAGCTACAAGGAAGTAGCAAGTTTCCCTGCAAGTTTCTTCGATAACTTTCCTAAGCGTTAAGTGACAAGAACTAGCCCATGCACTTTTGTAAGATAATGGAGCACTTTTAAAGTTGTTTTAAAAACAACATCCATGCAAAGAGAGCACTCTCATGTTGCACAGTCAGGCTGGGTAGTTCTGTTTCGTTACTTAATCCATTCCCAAGAAAACTCCATTGACTGCAGTGGAATGACGCTGGGGAACAATTTGGGCCACTGTGACTTGCTAGTCAAATAAAAGTCCTGTTATGTGACATTTATATTGGTCTCCCTGAAACAGCAGAAACACAGGCAAATTGTAGAGTAAAATTTAAAAGTGCTTCGCTTGAGTCAGGATGCCTGCTGTGTTTTCAGTAATTCCTAGGCTGGCCAACCTCAAATGCTTCTTGGTTAAGGATGCTCTGGGACCCATTCACTTCATAGCAAGAGCGTTCCTCATGCCAGTTGCTCACCAGAATGGATCATCCATGTACATAGGCTGAGGTAGAGATCACAACACCTTTCTGGGGATTTGCTTCCTTAAGAGGAAGCAACCAGGGACTGCTGTGACTCCATGCCTTTGCGCTAGCTGTGTAAGGAGGAAGGAGGTTTGACACAGGAGTAGGTCAAACTCTGCCCCTGTACATACTGAAAAGTACACAACCTTGGACTCTGAATATTTGATCAACAGCACATTGAAATACTTCTCCATTATTTTGCATTCACACGTTAACCTGAAACATCGTGGGTCCCTCAAAATATTTTATGGTCTATGCTTTGTCATAGTTTGAGCATTTTGTTTTCCTATAAGGTTGTATTTTCTCAGTCTTTGAAAGACTTTTAAATTGAAGGAAAGAATATATCCTTTAAAACAAAAAGTGAAACACACACACACAAAAAAATCTTCCACGTTTATAGTCCAAGGTCATTCCCAGCAAATACTCTTCCTGCTGTCAGGGACTATTAAGCGGTGACAGCCAAATAGAACCTTTTGTGAAAAATACCCTCCGAGTGGTGCTCTGCAGGTCTACCTGGGAGCTATTAACACTCAGTTTATTTACCTTATAGCCTGTGAGGACTCCTTTGAGCCATTACTGTCTTCTGTGGGAAATGAATTACCAGGCATTTGCAATAACTCTGTACATGTCCATGGGACAACTATGCCTTTGCCTCAAGTATGCACACTACATATCCTTGTGCAGTTTTGCACTAGAATGAATCACTGGGTTTGTGCAGATGTGCTTTTATAAGTGCATTAGCAGTAGGCCACACACACATGCCCTCCCAGTCAAACGTACTGGAGAAAAGTAATTGCCTCCTCCCATCTAAACGTATAATGAGTCCTCAAGTTCACATCAAACAAGACTGCAAAATCCTGAAAGGCCTTGAAAAACACCCTTCAGCCATTGCCAAGAACCCTAATTATATACACACACACCCTCTACATCAGGCTACAGCATTTGCAGCTGTCCTTCCAAAGACAAGTCACACCAATGAGGTTTTCAGTGGGTTCAGTGACAGCACACAATGAATGAAAACTGGCTTTTTTCCACGTGGGTTTTAATCTGCTTTCACTGTTTATCATGCCACACAGCACTTCCATTCCTCTGGCTCTCCCCCAGCTCCCTGACCCCTGGTGGTTCCCTGACCTGCAGCTCCTTGACCAAGCAGGTTTTAAGGTTAGGCAGATAAGTGATTGCCTCCCTTTGAAAGAACAAAGGGCTGCAGGGAAAGCCGATTTACACGTGTGAAACATTTTATTCTTCAGTCATAATTTCCTTCCTGCTAAAACTGGCAAGAGTGATACATCTTATTCTCTTAATAATTTACTGAGTACATGTGAAATTAACAGGAAAGAGCGGCAAAAAGTTCTCTAGCCTCATCTAGAAAAGAAGCTGAAGGTCATGAGGCTCCCCACACTGCATCACTCTCAGGCCAACACCGCACCTGAGAGAAGAAACAGCTCTTCAAAGGCTCCAACCATGTGTCAGAGAGTAGAAAAATAGTGGGAAGTGTGAGCTCCTCATGAAGGTCACACAGGTTCCAATGTGTCTTTTATTACCGTTACTGAACAAGCATGTCCCTGCACCCAGTGCTCGGCACTACATCAGGAGGGAGCCGCAGAACTACTGCAGGCGAAGACAGTGTTTCCATAAGGGTACTTTCTCTCACATGAAATGCCTATTTTATCAAGAAGTGTTTGATGAGTGCCCACAGTACACTCATTACCAGGGAAATGGGATGGTGTCCATCTGTACCACTGCCTGGATTTGTTCTGGGGCTTTCCAAACTGGGACCATAAGTCCCTCCTACTTAAGTCTGACTTCTTTTCAAGAGACTGATAAACTCCATACCCTCTGTGGACTGAACATAAAGGGGCAGATAACATAATACTTATCAACCGCTTCTTGTGTGATATTGGCAGACTCTAGCAAAAGACTACTAGAACTACTAGATCTCAATACCAAATTTGGAAGAGCTGCTATTCCTTTCTTCCTTTTCAGCCAGTTCTGGGTAGCTTCAGGTTTGATTAACCAGTTTCAGTCTTAAAAGTATAAGGAACACTCTAAAAATGCAAAACTTTGCTGGCTGTTACAACCTGAGCTCACAAAGCTTTTCTAAATCATGGCAGAGTCATGAAACTGCATATTCATCCTGATTTTATTGCTGCCTTAAGTTTAGATGTTATAATGAAAAGTGGTCTGTAAAGGTACTTAAGTAGTTCTGCCATGCCAGAGCACAAAGCAGATTGACTATCCTTATTTTTGCATATTTGTATCAGGAATATGTCTAATGAATGCAATGAAGAATGTAACAATTTACATTGTAACACAATGGAATAGAATGGAAATGGAAATTGAAACTACTACTTAGTGTTTATTCTCAATTCACATTGTGTAACAATTGTACAATGTTACATCTTACAATTGTAAGATTGTAACACAATGTAACACATTGTAACACAATATGAATTGAAAATAAACACTATGAAGTTATCTTCCTTCATGTCTACAGCAGCAGTAAGACATACAGCACCAGTTCTAACTGTAGAAATGGAAAATCAATTAGAACTATCTGTGGAACAAACTTTTAAAGATTGCTGTTTTGTAAGTATGGCTATTTCTATAAGAGCTTTCCGTTTTCAAGACCCACAAAGTTTGAATCAGTCCCAGGTCGTTATAAATGTAACAATATACAAATGGTTGTCAGAATCCAGCACTTTGGTTAAGTCCTGTTATCTTTGTAGCATCATAGATTAAAACTAGATCTTTTGTTCAACTCAGTTGAGGCATGAGTTATGCTGGCACAGTACTTTGTGAGATATCACACCTCATGTTGATTGCACTGAGTCCCATGGCATCACAGCACAGATTTCACAATGAAATGCATGACTTCTGCATGTTATATCAGAACGTGTGAAGAAAATTGATCTGAAATTTGAAGTTTATCTTCAAAACAGCCATGCCAGTATGGAAAGAAATAAGCACAGGACTGTATTTAAATTCTTTGCGCAAGGGGGCTTATTTCCTCTTTGTAACAGTGTAACACCTATTTTTACGGAGACTGATTCAATGATGGAGCGGCCAAGTTGCAGCTCCTGAAACACAGGTGACTTGAACAGAGGTTGGGTGCAGCTCCCATGCCACAGCTATGTCATTAACCAGGCTACTGGGTAATCCCCAGCTGTGGGAGGAAGAGAGTTCCCAAAGGAACTGCTAAGGCTGAAATGATGGAGACCGCATGGGTCCCATTAACATCCTACACGGCTCTGTCCTCAAACTGAGCAAGAAGAGGTGCCCTGAGAAGTTATCACCATCTCCTCTTTGGGAATGAATCTGGGACATCCCTCTCCTCACTGACAAAAACAAGAGGTTTTGGCAATACGAAGATTTTGGTATACGGCTTGTAGAATCAAGAAACTTTGTGCGATCACTGTAAAAATAATAAAGCTTAAAAAAAAAGACTATCATCAGGAGATCCACAGATAGGAGAGGTCACACAACCTCTCCTACCCATATATGGTAAAAACCCTTTTAACCAAGACCTGGTAATTAAGGCTTCCTCATGAAATACATGAGATTTTGGAGCTCCAGGTGAACCACTTAGATTAGGCCAGTAACATTGTCTTTCAGGCTTTTTTTTTCATTTTTTTTCATCATACCACAAAGAACCATTAAGCAAATTAATTAATTTTTTAATCTCTGACATTTTTCTGACCTGATACAGTTGCCAAGAGACTCCTAGCTTGTCTCAGTGATGAAATTCTTACCCTTTAAAGTTCGTGTTTTCTTTTGATAGCTTTTTAAAAATTTATTTGAAGCATAAGATAAGTCTCCATGGTAAAATATAAATAATTTATCACCATGGAATGAGGAATGAATAAGTATTTTCTCTGCAAGTAGGAATAGGGTATGTTTTCTGTTTTGCATTACTGATAAAAGGATTTCTTTTTACTAATAGCACATACCATTGTTAATTAATATCAAGCTTATTACACAAAAGTGTCAGAGGATAGATTTTTCCCTCGCTCCTTTCAAAAAGACATTCTGCATATCACTTGTTCCTGTTGCCTTTTCAGCCTTTGCACCTGGCAACACAAAACATTCCTCATGGAATGAGTGGTATCAGTGAGAATATTGTCTGCACTGCTTACATATTGATTTGTCCCTAATGTATATTGATTGCACTGATTCAGATAAAATGTGGGAGGTGCAAATGAACGTGGGTGACTTCAGGTAATTAATTAATTATTTTTCTTCCCTAATATAGGCTTCATAAACCACCAGACAGTTTGGCTAAGTAAGTACATTTCTCCTATATTGTATCTTACCTTTCCCTAATGAAATAAAAAGTCATAATTGCACAGTGCAAGTTCCTTAGCATTAAGTAGCAGCAACGCAAATAGGTAAAAAAACTCTCCCTCAAATGAAGCATGTAGTAGTGATAGGTTTATCAGGTTAGCAGTGTTAGCCTAGCTCACCCACACTCCTAACAAATACTCATCTTGCCAACTTACCTATGGGCTAATTGGGTTTTCTCAGCTATGTTGTTCATGGCCTCTTTACCCAGTATGAATTGAAGTGTTTTGGAGCATCTACCAAGCACAGCTAAGGGATCTAAAGTATATATAAAGCAGATTTATGAGAGAAAAGCCTCAGAAAAGCCCAGCCTGGTAAGACATCTTGTTACATCATGATGCACAGCCTCAGGAACAAAATGAGTTTGACTCCTGTATAAGGTTGTGACTTTGTTTTATAGAGCAATTGGGGAAAGGCATTTGCTCTCAGTAAACTGCTGTATGCAGTTGTGGTAAAGTTTAGTAGAATCCAAATAGGATGCTAGTCTCTCTTACTGTAATAAACCACTGCTTTCATTTTCCTCAGAAGATTTCAGGATTCCCCTGATTTTAATAAGTTTTTTAATTATTCTATCACAAAAAAATGAAAGCTGAAAAGAACAGCCAAAGGAACACTGTCACTCCATGAAATCCCAGTTCTCAGTATCCCAGTTTAGCTTTATCCTCCTTCCTTCCAGAAATAAATGTCTTCTTAGAGGCAAATTTTGACTTCACAAGCACAAACTCAGTTACTATTAATTGAAGCTGTGCAAGAATCAGAAGTCCACATTTTCCTTCCATTAAGCCACATAAAAGTAAACATGAATTGCTATGACTGATTATGTACAAAAGTTGCAAGGGAATAATCATCATGAATTCTTTGCAAGGTGCAAGCAAGAGGGAATTAGAGAACCAAGATGACGCCTTTCTGATTCTCACATCTCTCCCAGTTCTTACAAAGTATTCTATTTAATGCTAAAACTCTGTGAAATGCAAAATAATGAAATTTTCTTGCTTTCTGTCCTTTTTCCTGCCAACTCAAACCAACCCAAGACCACTGTGCCTGCCATTTCCCATCTCTCATCCCTACCAGTCACACATCCCTAGGTACGCCATGTTCCCAAACTTCAGATCACCTGAGGATCAAGACACTGGGATTGGTGCAAGCAGTCATCAGCCTTTTCAACCCAATATCCCTACCAAGGCTTTTGATGTGGTTGTTCTGGGAAAGATCAGAGGTAAGACAGTACTCTGTTGGTTTACTATTTATTCTTGAAACACTTAGAAACACTACTTAGAAACTTACTTCTTACTTAGAAACACTACTGAAGTTACACTCTTTTCTACTGAATCTTAACAGAGCCAGAATCTATCAGTGGTCAAGCTAAGCATTTTGGCTTAAATTAGAGCTCTATGTGCTGATAGTTGCAGTCTCCATGGAGGACACCTCAGCACTAAGAACGATGAATAAAGCCAACTCACATGAACGCCTTGTAGCCTCAGAAGCCAACAAAGCTATTAACATAGCTGCTAATCCCCAGAAAAGCAAGATAGATCATTTAGTGTATCTGATAACTTCTGTCAGACAAATAATTCAATGGAGTGGAAGAGAAAGGAAAAAAAATGCATCAGTGGGATCAAAAACTAGCAGTTTGTGATCCCAAGTAATGTCTGTCATACCTTTGCTGAGGACAACTGAGGTATCCCTGAAGTGAGAGCTGAATGATTTACACAGATGATAGAACAATGTCCAGGGAGAAGAAGCAACTCTTCTTATCCCTTACAAAGACTGAGATGAAGCCCTAGAGATTCATTATTTACAGAACACCATGTAAGCCATCATGAGGTGTTTGTTTTTAACCCCAGCAGCATTTTACCCTGAGAGTGGTTTACACAATATATTGGAGGAAAAGGGCACGAAATTTTTTTTATTCAGCTTTTCCCTGGAGGCATTCTTCTACATTGGGATTTTGACAGGTACTTTGTTTTGGAAAACTTTAAAGATCATCTGCATGAATTGATGAGGAATCCTTGGCAGCTGCTGACCACACAGGGTTATGGGGAATTTGGGACAGTAAAAAGCCAGCATGTCTGTGTGCCGTGGCAGTGCTTGCCAGGAAGGGTTTGGCAATAACGGTGTGAAACAGAAAAAGCATACGCTGGCAAGGATAAGAAGCTTTTCAGCAGAGTAAAAGCTGATAATGTTATGTAGGAGGTCAATTTGCATTAATTAGCTGCCATTCCCAGTCATCGGCACAGTGCTGTACAGTTATGCATATAATTGGGTACATGAGCCATTTTTAGTGGCATATTTGTCCATGCAAATCGAAAATCTTTCCAAAGAACATGTAACGCTAGAAGTAGTCTTTTTTAGTCACTTTTCATTGATCATTGGTCAATTAAATGCTAATCATTTCTGGAGGTGGGCTTATAAAGCCTATTTTTGCACAACAGGAGGTCCATCAGAGGCCAAGGTCTATTTCCAGCAAAGCTTAGCAGGTTCAGAAGTGCTAGCTAAGGGAGCAGCTACCACTGGCACTTAAAAAGTACTTGAACTTCATTTGCTGTACCCTCCATACAGTTTGACTTCCTCGGAGATCAGGACACTCCACTTTTCAGTGACTGAAGGAGAAATCTCTGGTTAAGTACAGACAACACAGACCACAGTCAGGTGACTTTTACCACTGGAAGGCTGTAAAATCTTTGTGCCTTTTATACATCTCACCTTTACAAAACTCAGAGTAGCTATTATGTAGTTAATGCTGACAGCATCATTGTGAGGTTAAAAGGGAAACCGAGGAAGAAAGACTGGAGAGAAAATGCAGTGATTAGAACCAGGGTTGGAAATCAAGCTCTTCCAAGCATGCACTGCAGTTTCATTTTTAAGACATTTAGTAGCACTCAGTTATTTAGCTGATGGTGACATTATGAGTATAGAGCCAGCTTCACAATTCACAAAGCTTTACTGTTTGTTGTTGCTGTTTGTAAAAATCATGCACAGAAAATGCGGTAAGAATCTTCCCTGCTGGTGTGTGAAGCAATCCAGAACTCCTGCAATTGGCCATGGGCGGATGGCCTTCTGCAGAGGCAGCTTTATCCGGTGTAAGATCCAGCCCTCAGCTCCTTGTCACCACCTCTCTGCCTAAGACAACTAGCCTTGCAAGTCTGGTGGTGCAGGCAATCACATTGAGTACTTCCAAGAAGACAGCTGGGTTAACTTATGCCAGTTAAACGAGTGATCTGATCTAATCCTGCTGATTCTGTGCCAAAAGAGGGAAGAAGAGTTCTATCTGCAGATCCATGAGGTCAGTCTCTCAAGGTAAAGAAGACATTAGCAACAGCTCACAGAAAGAACCTCTTCTACCAGCACAGCTGTCTTTATAGTCAGCATACATCTACAGCTTAAAATGCTAATCCATCTGTCATTCTGATCAATGATGTTCCATTAGAACATGTTAAATATTTCCCCTATAGGTAATCCATATAGGTGTGAAGTTGTCAGTATTCCCTCTGACTCCCAGAAGAAGGCTGTGCATTGGCCAGGACAGCACGCATACTTCCAAGTACGTAGTTCATACAGAGAAGAGCAAAATGCCTTTCTTTTTTTTTTTAATTAAACTTATCTACATCTCTCTCATGGAAGACATTTCTACACAGAGAGCTCCTGTACTGCTCCAACATGGCCACTTGCAGGCCATGAATTAGGCATCATGCATACAAAGAGTGAAAAGCTTTAGAGACAGTTTCCAGCCACCTCAGCAATATATAAACAAGATCAGAAGCTAGCAGGCTGTCCTGTGACTGAAGTCCTTTAAGTAGTAACTTGCTCTCATAGGACCTAGCCAAGTAGCTCTGGAGATAAGAAGAAGAACAAGAAGCAGCAATAACAGCTTCTGACCATTGGAGAAGGGGGAGAGGAGGCTTCATTCAGAAGCCCAGATTAAGGTCTGCGGTCCTTCAAAGAAATGGGTTTGGGCAGCAGTAGATCTTTGCTCCTCCTTACGTCTCCACAAGTCCTGCTAACATACTGACAGGCTGGTGTCTCTGTTTCCATGTCTTCAAGAAAATAGATGTCCTCTCTTTGACTCCACCCTTGCCTTCCCCAGGGTAATGATGGAGACTGGGCTGGTCCATAAAACATAAGAGTGAATTTGTTCATGAATGATCATGTTTCTACTATTCTTCAGCTTGGCTAAACATTAGTTCTTTTCCCAAAGGGACGTAGCCTGAAGTTTGATGACAGATAACAGTCATGAATAGTGTAGGAAAAAATAACAGTGAACAAAGAAAGATACACCTTTTGTAGACACACAGTCTTACACATGTGGCAAGGGAAAAAATAAGCAGAAGTCCATTTTAAGGCAGTCTATAATTCTAACTAAAAAGAAAGCTTATATAGCATGTAATGTTCTGCCTAGGTGTGGCTACTATGGAGAACCTGATTCCAAGTTATTTGAATTGAGTTCAGATGAATTTATGTACCTGTTTTATCTTCCACTTGAGTAGTAATACTGTACTGAAGACATTTTTCCACCACATTTCTGTTTCATTAGCATTTACTAAACAGATAACTGGGGGAGGGGAGGGCGATGCGACGCATGTTATTTCAAACCTTTAAAATAGTCTTTTCCATCCAGCACACACATGGTTTACACCTTACCTATTTGTTCTTATCCTTCAGCTTCCTAAGACTGCTGAACAAAAGGGTCAAATATACTATCCAAATCCACCAAAAACAGTGGCCCCTAACTCCAGTTTTAAAGGGCTAGAACATAACCTCTCTCCAAGAACAATCAATATGCTACGAAACACTGAAAGGGCTCTGGGGATCACAACATACACTCGGGACTTCACAGGTAAGCATTTTTTGTTACATTAATTTACTTGGGATAGCAGTGAAAGACCACAAAGTGTTAGCCCCTAAATTTCTCAAAGAAATTTACTTTTTGTCATAATTAACAAAGGCCACACAAACTGTAAATTATCTGAGGCATTTCAGGGGGACTGTGTATTAAATCTGATTTTCCTAACCAATAAAAATGTGTGACAATAAAATATGTCTCCATTAAGGAAGAGGTCCTATGAATCCCCTCATCCTGGATAACTATCACATGAAAGCAGTTGGCAGATTAACTGGAGAACTAGGTGAAGACGTGGAACTAGTAAGTACTGCATTTACTAAGAATTTCATGCTTCCACCACAAGTAATACTGTCAGGAGATTACCAGATTCAGCTAGCAGAATTAAGCCTTCCCTTTGATCATACTTAAGCACAGGGCAAGGCTCGCTCTAACACAGGGGCAAAAGTTCAGTATACTAAATCAGTCCCGACATAGCTGGTTGACAGAACTTCTGTAATGGATTAATCACTTGCTCAGGGTTTGCAGAGGGGAAAGTTATTGTGATTATCTGCTTATTTCTTATCTTATCATTTAAAGTTGCCACCAACACATGACAGCAATTCAAATGACCTTTTGCCTTGAGAAGTATGAGTAACAGTCTCCATAAAACGAGCTCGCAGCTCTCATGTGAATGGTGCAGCACTGCAGAGACTGAAACATTTGCAAGATATTCAGCTGGTGTTAATCAGGACAACTCCACTGAACTCATCAATCTACTGTCTTTATTGCAGACTGTGTATTTGATAAGTGACCTATTACCATTGCAGGCTATTGCCTCCTTACTAACTATACCAGTTTAAGTTTGGCAGAGTTTCTATGATTCATCCTCCTCCATTTATGTGAGTGATTTGCCTTTCTTGCTTAAGGATGCATCAGTAACATTATCAGACTCTATTTTAATGCAAAGATTTACTCTGAAGAATGTATACAACTGAACTGGAAAATGCCATGTTTATTGTCTTCAACAATTTTTATATTCTGTGTGGCCTGTATAAAAGTGAAAAGATACTATTTGTATTAAATGCTACTCATGCGAACAAAGCATAACATGCTATATAAGCATGGCAAATCAGGTTGAGCCGCTTTTTGCTAATGCATCAGTAACTGTAATGGCTTAAACACCCAGTGACACCTCCACATTGTCACGCAGAGTACATACACACATCTAACTTATTATAACTGACTAAGCAATTCTGCAGGTAAAACAGAAGGAATGGATTCCTGCTCACCCCCCCCCATAGCACTGCTGGCTTTACAGCACTTCCGGGTTCAAACTGCACGGACATACAAAAAGCAGGGCAACTAAGTAAGATGCTGCCATTTTCTTATAGTCCAAAAATGGCCCTGGATAAAAAGTCCCCAAGTTGTCCTGCTTTTTTTCTATTGGATTAAAAAAAAAAAAAAAATCCAAGTAAGGAAACCCCTTCTGAAATGGCATTTACAACTTCCTGATAATTGAATCCCTGTATCTGAAATGGAAATGCTGTTTAGCTTTTCCTCTAGTGTGATGAAGAAACAATGGTTCACTTTATCATGATGAACACTTTAAAGAAAAGTTTCAACAGCTGATCTCTGGAAATGAAAAGCCAAACTAGCAGCTTACATTAATTCAAAACTGAGCAGTTTTATTGCCCTCTGGCTTCCAAAATGTGATTGGCAGAGGCCTACCCTGGGCCATGCCGATTTATCTAAACAACATTATTCCACTTAAAACATACATATGTTAAACATCAGACATTCAGATTATTCAGCACGCTAACTGCTGAAGTTCACTATTTGGCTATAGGACTCAAACATAGTTTATGTTTAAACAGTTCCTATACAATATGGCTTTGACTCTGTAGCAGTATCTGAAGCCTCAACAGTACAAACAATTAATACAGAGCAATAGTATACAAGTAGTGGGTCAAACTGTGATTGAGAGAGCTAAAAAGCCACATGCCAGTGAGCATCCTCAGTCCCCCTTGCAACAGTTCCTAAAAGAATTTAAAAACACACTAATGCAAGTCACCGTTTATACTATCATATTGCTTATGAGAGACAGATGCTTACAGAAGCAAGGAGAAGAGAGCACATGTATACCCATTTATATCTTAAGCATTGGGGTGAAGCAGAATATTTTCTTTTCCAAAGCACAAAGACCAACTCTAAGCTCCCTAGGGGCAAGGCAGTAACGAATGTCTGGGCTGCTTCCCTTTGCCGGGGAGACCCCTAACTGAGCCGTTTCACTAGTCTCAGACAATGGGCTGCTAAAATAAGCAGTCCTTGCTAAAATAAGAGACTTAGATGACAGCGTAAATCCTGCTCCTTCCTCCATATAGAAAGAAACATTTCTGCCTAGTCTCTCACAAGTGAGACCTCTCGAAGGGCGCACTGCACGTTTACTTCAAGGTCGACGTCCCCATGAATCAATTCTGCAAGAACAGCACTCCTCCAGTGCTCAGATGCCTCCACCTTCAGGCAGAGTTCCTACTGTTGAAGCCAGCTACTCAGACACAATGCTGAGTAAAATAAACACAGCGGCCAGCCTAGGTCAGCAGCAGAAAGTGACAGAAAGCACAGACCAGAAATGGGATGTGAGCCAAGAGCAAAGGACTCGGTCTCAGACATGCTACCAGAATGCTCATTATCTGGATACAAGGCCACAAATAAACAAACTTCAGAAAACCACTGACACATTGCAAACAGAAACATTGTACAGGAAGCAGTTTTCAGGAAGGTCTGAACTTGAATCCCTTCCAAAATCTGCATGTTCCCTTTCCTGCGAAGAATTCAGGCCTAGACATTTGTATCAAAAAACAGTACGGGAAGAAAAGCCAGTTAGCCTAAGCAAGCCAGGCTTACCACTGGATGTAAAGAGTGAGGAAAGTAGAATGTTGTTGCACAGGCTCTGGCATCAAGAAGCATGTCAGTCTGCATGGAGACCAGAGGACGGGCCAAGAGAGACAGCGCTGCCTGAATGGATCCCTAGCTGCGAGGTTCCTCGGCGCCAGACAGCCCTGCTGGAGCTGCAACATTCCTTCTCTAAGACAGCAGCACAAAAACATTTTCATGATACCATAAGAGGAAAGACAAAAGACCTCAGAGATAACATTACTGAGGGAATGAGACACAAATTCTATGGTTTCAATGCTTTTTATTTCTTTAACTGACGCATTCCTTTAAAAATAGAGTAACAAATAAAAAGTACCTCAATACAAACTGACTGTCCTTTCCTAGAGAACACCAATAAATTCAAACAGTAAAGAGAAGACCAGTTCGGATAGCCCAGGACATGTGCAGCCTATCTGAGAAGACTAGAAGAGCTTGTCTTGGTCTATAGGTGGTGAAAACATGACTTCTTGAGAAACACGTAAGTGGGATAAACACTGGTTAGGGAAAGAGTTGGTTCACTAAAGGCCAAATGGATTCACAAATGAGCATTACAGTCTCATTGGGAATAAACTCAGGCTGGGCATCACAAGATGATTTTTAATGGTCACAGAAGGGAGTTTCAGGGTTAGCTCTTCAATAGATGAGGAGAGGATCAGAACACAGGCTGCTTTAGAATGGACCTGACCAGTTTATGAAAGGAGCTATGGCACGGTTGGCAGCAACAGCTGGGGATTATAGTTAGTGACTCAATAAGGCTTTTTGCAGGCCCTCACAGGCACCAAGCTTCCAGGTCAAAAGGACCCTCCAATACTCTGCAGGGAGTCAAATTCCAATAATGTCAGCACTACCATGCACACAGAGGGACAAACATGATGCTTGTGAGCTGTGGAGTCTTTTTGTGCACAGCATATTCCCAAAGCCTCCATACTCTAAGGTTGACCGTGGTCTCTCCAAGCCTACATTCCTATGTCGGGCCTATTGTGGCTTGTATTTCAGATTCTTCTCTCTCCTTTTTCCTCATTGTCTAAGACAGGAATGTTTAAGAGAACAGGAAAGACCATAGAGACTGTATTTAAACTGCAGTGAAGACTGGTAGGGGGAGAATGGGACTTAGCATTCCCTGCAGGGCTTTGAATGAGCTTTAGAATGAAGCAGGTAAGCTACAGAAAACATGTAATCTGTTATTAGGAGTTAGCCCTAGATGGCTGCCAGTGGTCAATATAGTAGCTAAGGATTAATAGCAGGCATTAACTTGGTGGTTATAAAAATAGTTAAGAGCAAGAGACAGGGACAGAACAGCTGCTGTGAGCTGTTTAGGATTCTTGAAAAGTGTGAACAAAAACCAACCAAACAAAAAAGTCCCCAAATGCAATATATTTAAACATCTTAAATGATTTTTAAAGCCTTTTGAAAATAAGAAAGCAGAAAAAGAAACTTTAGTGGAAAGCTATCTCACGGATTAGTAACTGGCTTTTCGAGAAGAATGCAAAAAATAAGCTTAAATTGCTATTTTCTGTATGCTGACAGATTAATACTGCTGCTACCCAGAATTCAGGAACATAGCTAATATTGGTTCAATAAATATCTTAAGGAGCTGCAGCCAAGTGAGGATTAGAGAAGCAGAAACAGCACATGGGTATTCACTGGGGTTTTTTTAACTGCTTGATTAAATGAGGGATTATTCAGTTGTTTCCCAGGGAGGACCTGAAGAGGGAGCAAAATCCCATTGTATTTTTAATTGAGAGTTTTTTCATTGAAGTCTTCTAAGCTGTCCCATTAAGAGATCAGATATATTCCCCTCTCCCTTCAAGCAAATCACCAGAGTTCAGGAGACTGCCAGGATCATACACTGAATATATGGCTGAAATAGAACCATGCTTCCAGCTAGTCATTATCCACTGGACTTTCCTTTACAGGAAGAGATACTAGCAAAGAATCATGGCAGAAACATAAATCCCTGATTACTTTATTCATGCGCGAGTTGTTCAGGAGGCCAGTCAGGACACAGTGCCCTAGCAGTGCACTATTTTCTGTGCAAGTATTCTGAATACAAAGGGCTCAGTGGCTACCAAGAGGATATACAGAAAATGATGTGACAGGAGCCAGAGAGGTTACTTTCCATCAGGAGAGGATACTCACTTTCTATTCCACCATTACACATCTCAGAAACAATTAGACTTTCAGTTCTTAAAACAGAGATTATTAATGCATTTATTAGGACACAATAAGAGCACAGGAGAGTATCTAGATAATTTAGTACAAAAGTAACTGAGCAGCATAATAACAGATGAAATTTAAAAGTGAAGTATGAAGAAGCATACTGCAAAGAACTGTTGAAGACAACTCAGACACAAATGGGTTTTAAAATAGCTTTTACCTCCTGGATTTCAAAAAAAGTGCAGGCTACTGCCTTTTGCTTTGCCTCTAGCACCATTCAGGAGAGATTAATCTTAAACTGCAGAGAAGACAGACTATTATGTTATTTCATAATCCTTGTGTATCTTACATTTAGTTTTGTTCAGCACATTTCATAACTAACAAAAAGCAAAAAAGTCTGGAAAAGAGCAACAATTACTAAAAACAAGGGATTAGTTATACCCCAAAAAAAGATATGTGAAAACTGAACTTGTTATTTCTGGGAAAAAAAAACAAACCAAAACTAAAAAAAAAAGCAACCACACAAACAAACACTCTCTCCCCGCCCCCTCTCCCCCCAAAAAACAAACAAACAAACAAACAAACAAACAAACAACACAAAAAAGCCCCCAAACTATAAGGTACCACTTAGCAATGAGTACGAAACACATTTACTACAGAAAAGTTTCATCACCCATTTGTATCGTGTATTTGTAAGCCCCTAAATGAAAAAGCTCTGGGACTTCATTTGGTCAAATTCATCAGACAAAAGAAACCTAGAAAGTACACTCTAATTTACCTGTTTAGTTTTCTGCTTGGAATATGATGAAGGCAAAGAGCTTAATATCTTTTTAGAAAACGGTTTAGAGACATATCCTAGAACCATACGAAAAACATCTGCAGTACTAGTAGTTTGGATTAAGTGTTCTCAGTGCTCCGAGACTTCATGTTTTAGGATAATAAACTCATCCTGGGCAATTGTTATTGTCCACAAAGCATCCAGCATTGATCATTGTCAGAAACAGTGCTAAACCACTAATCTGCTCTGATAAAACACTTGACAGGTTCCTACAGTCATATGTAAAAAGAAGCAGATAATCAAGCTGGGATATTAAAACCTGATTCTAAAACTACCAGCCAGGCAATTACTTGGTTACAAAAGTCTTGAAAACTTGACACAACAGACAGTAAAACTAGCATGAGATCTCTCCAGGGAGGAATCCCACCTCTCCACTGAGAGAAACATCCCATGGGTGCTACCACCTGCAGCAGGGATTTCCTCTCAATGAAGACGATGGCCTGTAGAACTATAAATCATTAACTTGGTGTCTCCTGACTTAGTCAGGCTTCATGTTCAACAGCTCCTCCCACTGCTATACACAGAGCCCTCGTAGTTCTGCAGAGAACTGAGTATACATTTAAAAGCATTATGCCTGCCACAGCACACTAGTTTTATTTCTACGGGAGAACACAGCTATATTTGCCAGTTTATGGCTTTATTTCTACTTATGTTATAAGTAGAGCATTTATGCTATAAATGGTTTCTCCTTCGAAAATCTTAAGGTAAGCTCTCATCTGAATCATGGGGCCATGTTAGTGCTCTTATTTCAGGAAAGGTTGTGCTGTCTGGCCTATAGTTTAAATACAAGAACTGTACAGGCTTTAGTAGATTACATCAGATTAGCATATCATCATTACATAAGTAGACCCAACCATACAAATCTCCTTACAAAAGGAGTCTTAATTTGGAGCTTTTCTCAGGGCTAAGTTGATGCTTTGGAGGCTGATTTGACAATATCTTCATTTAAGCTGCTGCAGAAGTACTTCTTACTCTACAGCTTGGATTATTCAAAAGATAATGTCCTAAATGATCATGTAAATGAGAGGATAGTAATCTTTGGCTCCCACAGATACACAAAGCAAACGTATTATCAATGTAGGCAATTGTCATCCCCTCCAAACAGGATACGGCTGAAGTTGTTCCATCTGTTTGATTCATTAGAAAGAAAAATCATTCAAAAATAATTTGAAAATGTGGTAGCTTTGACCAATTACTTGACACCTAAAAAAAGAAATTGAGGCTAGTAGCAATTAATGGTTTTGTATTATGTTTTTTTGTCAGATAGAATCAGACTCTCAGACAATGCTCAAGGACATTTATTATACCTCTATTATTTTCAGCTTTCCAGTAAACTGTGGCAGACTCTACAATAGCATTAGACTAGATTTAAAGTTAAAAACATAACGGACTTAATAAAAGCATACCCTTTTATTTGCCTTTTAATTCTTGAGCCCCTAAAGTTCTTTTCTGAAACCTCAAAAGCAACAAAATTGTGTTTTTAAGAAAAGCTAAATTTCTGACAAATTGCTAAGTCCTAAATCTTTCAAATGTGAACGTCCTTGTGAGTTAATTAACTCTGTCCTTGAGTCCAAAAATGTTTTTGGACAAAAAGGACAAAAATATTCCTTTTAAAAATTACTATCTTGAATCACCTATCTTTTTAGCCTACTTTTACTATGGGAACTGCTTTATAAGGATTCAGACTGAGTTTTCTGATAGTAAAAGAGAGGTTGATGCAGTCCTATCCTAACTCTTGCTTTTGGAAATCCTTTCTCGCTATTCTATGTTTCATTGCAAATTACATAACTTTATGCATTTATGTGTTGTACCCACTACTCCTCTATACTCATCCAAAAAAGATGCTACTGTTGTGTACTTGCCTCAAACCAAGAACTGATTACAAAGATGCTGTATCCCACACTTCTGTCTATCTTATACAGGGGTCCGAGGCTTCATTATACGCTTCTGTGAGTCTACAGATAACTAGATCTCTATCAATCTACAAGCAGGGCAGTCCAGTATCTCAACACAGAAAAGAGCACCACCCTCTTTACTGTAAGGGTGGTGAGACACTGGAACAGGTTGCCCAGGGAAGTTGGGGAGGCCTCATCCCTGGAAGTGTTCAAGGCCAGGCTGGATGGGGCTTTGAGCAACCTGGTCTAGTGGGAGGTGTCCCTGCCCAAGGCAGGGAGCTTGGAACTAGATGGTCTTTATAGTCCCTTCCAACTCTAACCATTCTATGATTCTATGATTTTCATTCACTCTTCAGTCTATGTTTTCTATCTTTGTTCCTCACCTGTTTCGGTGAATAGGTTCCTGTCTTCCATTCAAATGCCCTGTAAAAGACATAATAAACGTAAGGCCATCAGTATATTCCAAATGACAAGATTTGCACCCTAACAGTATTGAAAAGTAACCCTCAAAGCAGACACTTGCCACTGCATAGTATTTTTGAAGGATCCTAGCACTAAAATTTTTCAACCCCAGCCCAGTATCGCTCTTTCATGTTGATAAAACAAGACTTTGAAAAAACTATGGAGAGATACTTCTTTCTCCTGAACAATTTCGAAGACAAAGATACATACATATTTAAAAAAAAAACAACAACCAGGTCCTCTGAATAGCTTCAGTACAATTCAGAAATCATAATGGTGCAAATTAGTCAGTACTGTTTTGTGATGTGGTAAGATGACTCAGGGTAAAGCTCTTTCCTAAAACCAGCTCACACCACCGTGAATGCAGCACAAATCATGGACTCACCAACACTGGCACAGTTAGCTGGTAACTAGCAGCAGGTCAGGCTTGGCCCACTTCCACGTGGTGATAGGATGAAAAGGTATTCAAGCACCTAATCCCTGATGATTTCAACACAAGAAATGGGTTCTAAGGTATTTGTCAAAGACCAAACAAGAAGTTTATCACAGAACTGAATAAAAAAACTAAACATGCTCTCCTGAGCTCCAGCCTAGGCCCATAAGGCCATCTTTCTTTTATCTTTTATTTTTAGCAGTGTACCTCTTAAAGAGAACAGGTTGGCTCTTTTGCCATGTTTCCTTCAGTACTGGACTCCAGCACATATTTGGTTTATTTTTCTTTCCTTCAGGACAGCATTACATAGCCATAATTCTGATTGCAAAAGAATTGTTGTTCTAGCATGTAATGGCCTGATGTAGTAAAAAGACAAAGGTATTTCAGGTGCAACCACAGTGAATAACTGAAAGACTAAAATACAAACCTTCTAGGCAAACCACACCAAGGTAAGCATTCTAATGAATATTGATACATGTAGGAAAGTAATAGTGCACTGAAAATGTACCCCGAGTCATTTTAGTTTATTCCAGCAACGCAAACCCACAAAGCCAGAAAAGCCCTGACTTTGTCTTCAGCATTGCCTCTAGAAGTCCCACAACATATTCTGTCCTACCAAGGAAGTCATACAACATGTGCAGGATTCACGCTAACATACACTACAGATGCTATATTTAGCAGACAAGGGTAAAATTTCACTATTGCTCTGTCCTGTTGCAGAATGTTTCACAACTTACTTAAAACACTGGGTACCTTGAACAACCCCCCTTTATGCACTGTCTACTTACAGACCAGTTCTTGCCACTGTGTTGCTCCAGATTCATGCTCAGTAACGCCCAAATGGGCTTAAACAAATTAAGCCAAGTCCTCTCCATTCGAGATACCTCTTCTTACTGGTGAAAATACATCTTCTAAACTAGTATGTTTTTACATTTGATAGAACCTCTGCTTCCACTAACGATACAGTATGCAAACCCACAAATACTCTGTTTGTAGCATTTACACCTTCACGAAAGGGTATTGCATCGGGTATTGCATCGTGACTGCTGGCAGCCACTCACGCAGCAGACATCTGCATGGTGAGGTATAAGGCAGAGAAGACAACAGTTCATTTTACAGACTGGCCTTTAGTATGTTAATCTTTAGTGTTGAAAACCTCAGAGGTTCAGTATTTACCCTGACAGCATTATTCCCTTATTTGAAAAGTTTAACAAAAAGTGACTCAACTGCCTTGAATTAAGACGCAGTTTTCAAAAACAGCTTCCCGGAGAAATATTAAACTAAAGTTGCTACAATGTCCCTCCACACGCATCAGAAGGGTTAACTGTTTAGCTCAACATGCAATGCTCAGTATGGAGCACACATATTTAGAAGGCAAAACGCAACAGAAATTAAGAGTGACAGATACTTGAAGTCTGCACTCTGTAAAGAAAGGGAGAACCTTTGAATGAATGTCAGTGGGCACCATGCCACATCAAGTACTTAAAGAGTGTTAAGAACTTACACTACTGTAATTTCTTAAAGCAGCTTAAAAGGTACTTTCAGCTCCTTCCTCGTTTAACGATAAGAGATACCATGGGTCTTATCACGAGTCTTGAGATATTAAGTCACATACATCTGGCTGCTGGAATCATATAAGACACAGAAGCCTTACTAAAAAAAATTACAGTCCTTACAATCATGGTAAAAAATCTAAAAACATGAATGGAGCACACCATGAAGGTTCAAAACCAAATGGCAAATAAAAGAAACAGAGAATGCCTTGAGTTTAAACTCATACTTTCCAGTTAACCTCATAATTACGGGAGTCTGACAGGATTTGAGATTTGAGTTGGGCAAGAACAGGAGAAGTCACAATGCCAATTTAAAGTGGTTCCATTGCACATATATTACCTCACCCCCTATGAAGTATAAGCATTTAGCTGTATATCATAAACAGATTAGTTTTATTGTGGCAAGCGTACTGTCAAGATTACAGTGTTGATTGCTAGAGTTCAGGAGGGTATTAATAAAATATTTTGTATATACCTTGTGATGAAATGTTAGAAACTGCAAACACGTGTCTCATGCTCTAGACACCATGAGCAATGGAAAACAATTCACTCTCTCCAAACTAGGAAGTGATAATTTGATGAATATTCTTCGGGATTGTCTGCAAAATTCTGCTATCAGAGTAACCTTTGATGTATTTTCACTCTGTCCTCATTCCCTCTGGCTTCACGTTGGCACTTCAGATGAGCACTCTCCACAGGGCAAATAGAGGAGTACCAGTTCCAGCATAGCATGGAAGCACACACAGAAAAAAAAGTTTTTCAAATGCCAGACAGTGGGAAATTCTCAGTTTTAATGTCCACAGTTAAGGCAAACAGTTCACCTCTTGTGATCACTGCCTTTTGATCACTGGAATTATACTAGGCTTTTTTAACAGCTCTTCTTTCTCCCTGCCAAGGAGAGTGAGATGGTCGTCACATCTGAAACTCATTACTTAAATTCTGTTTAGACATCCACAACATACGGATATTGACACATCCTCTTCAAGCACTACAATGCCGCCCAGCCTGCTGGGAAGACATCCAGGACATCTTTTCTTGTGGTGGTCCCTTCAATAACACTTTCATCTACTTCAAAACTGTAAGACTTTAGTATCCTACAGGAGGTGTAGGATCCAACCGTGCACCCGCTGTCCCTCCAGCTCCATGTGGTCACACACTGGCCGGCCCTTCTCAGTTCTGGAGAGGTTTAGCCTCACTCTTGCTATCTGCAGCACTTCCACCTTTTTATTCTCTAGGCTTTCTTCATAGAATCATAGAATCATCTAGGTTGGAAGGGACCTTTCAGATCATCAAGTCCAACCATTAATGTAACACTGCGAAGTCCACCACTAAACTGTGTCCCTCAGCACCATGTCTGTCTTTTGAATACCTCCAGGGATGGCGACTCAACCACTTCCCCGGGCAGCCTGTTCCAATGCTTGACCAACCTTTCAGTGAAGAAATTTTTCCTAATGTCCATCCTAAACATCCCCGGGCGCAACTTGAGGCAGTTTCCTCTTGTCCTATCACCTATTACTTGGCAGAAGAGGCTGATCCCCACCTCGCTACAGCCTCCTTTCAGGTAGTTGTAGCGAGCGATAAGGTCTCCCCTCAGCCTCCCTTTCTCCAGGCTAAACAACCCCAGCTCCCTCAGACGCTCCTCACGGGACTTGTTCTCCAGACCCCTCCCCAGCTTCCTTGCCCTTCAGGAATTTTTTAGAACTCCGGGGCACACAGG
>VYZM01018171.1:512260-541444 GCA_013398915.1 Dromas ardeola
TTTTGTTTTGTAAAGTCTTTCAAAGGGGGGGGGGGGGGGGGCAGTTCTGGGTTGTTTTTTTGTTTGTTTGTTGTTTGGTTGTTCCTTTGTTTGTTTGTTTTGCAAGAACTAATAGGTTTTAATTTAGAGAGTGTCTGAATGGCCCAGCTAGTCTCTTCCTCGTGGGAGAAGAATATAATAATATAATCACAAGGGGTTTGCTTTTTTTCTTATTTCTCTGACTGCTTTAAGATGACTCCGAGGGACTTCAAATATTGGGTAATTATTGGGTAAGTATTTCTTATTACTTCATCTGCAGAAGTTCACTTTATTGGTGCACATCATATGCTCACTTTCTCTTCATTTATGGACCTAATGTAATTTGAGAGCTTGTAACTCCACTGAAAGTAGTAGTAAATATCAGGTGTTCATTTTATGACAGCACTCGACACCAAAAGGTTTCAAGGGCAGTTTTCTTAACTTTCAGTAGCACAGGTGCGTGAGTCTAAACAAAAGCTTTATACTGGCATGACGAGAATCTTTAACTTGGGAGTTTCATATTAGACCAAGAAAATATTAATGAAATTCTGAAGTGTTTGGCCTTCTGGTGACCCATCCTGCTTTCCTTTGCCGTTTTTCAGCTATTACAGCTACACACCTCCAGAGAATCAAATACACAGCTGTAGTGATTGCTAAAACATTCAGCTAGCAGATGCTTGGTTTAAGCTATTTTTAAGGGAGTTCCTGCATGAACACAATAGCTTGATAATTTTTCTTTTATTTTCATTTAGCTGAGGCCCTTGCCTCTCTCACACACATGTGGAGGGTGGAAGAGGAAAGAGAGGGGCTAGCGAACTCTGGCCACTGTACAGAGCAATTTTCTATAGCTATGGATGTGCCTTGTATAGGTGGGACTTTCTTTTTTCCTGTGACTTGTTCGCAGGTACCACTTCTTTCCAGCCACAGAGGAGCAGACCTTCTCCCTTTTGTAAAACCACCTTTTGAAGGAAGAGCTGTTATCTTGCTGCCTAAGCCCATCTTTTTCACTAAGTGTGTATTTCAGTAGGTGGAACCAGTCTGACTTTGTACGCTCTTCCGCCCGTTTCTGAAACTTTCAAGTGGTGCAGGAGCAGAGTTTTCACTGCTGTCAGGAGTGATACCCACTTGGACTTGTAAAATTAAATGCTTTGGACTTTCTAACTGTGGGCAAATACGCACTTGTTTAAAGTTTGCAAGTGGGTGGAATTTTTCTGTCTTGCCAAGCTTGGTAGCCATTACATAGCGCTACAAGCAATTTGTAAGTATTGAATAGACTTTGTTTAGTTCAAAAATGCTAGGGTTTTTCTCTTATGTTTTAATGGATATATGATACTGCGAACCTGCCAATATGTGTTTAATCACAGAAAATGCAAGTGTCAGTAAGTCCACACAATGTGTACAAAGTGTGCCCAGAGGCGTGAACTTAACTGTTTATTTCTTGTCAGTCTCAGGAAAATCAAGGTCTTAAAAACCTACAGGTATCAACTAGAAATTAATGTGGCCATATGTCTCACACATGTCTGCCTAAAGTTTGGCTCCTACACTCAAACTTCATCGGAGAGGATTCACTCTAAATATTGGCCTCGGTTTTAGTTCCCTGTCACCATGACCAAAATGAGAAACCTCTTCTGGGCACTGTATTGGCTGGGAAAGTTGTGTGTAGACCACTGTATTAAAGCATCTCAAAACGGGCTTGCAAGGCTGGTGCATATATATATATAGATATATGTATGTTAGGCCTGAAGGTTTGGGCTTTTGTTTTTCAGCTTTGGGCTTTTGTTTTTTCAGTTTTGATTGTTTCTTGCTGCTATGTACCTTCCTGGATTATTTCTCTTTAGTGTCAAAGCTTGCCTCAGAAAAGCTCAGAGGCCAATATTTGTATTCCTTGTTTAAATTCCATGTTATGGAAGACACAGGAGAGGCAGTCCAGTACTTAAAAAGAAATGAATATTTTGCTGCTCTTGCCTTGAATCCCTTATAGCAAGAAAATCTAATTTAATGACTGAAGCAACAACTTTAGTTAAAAATACATCCTATAGCTGGAATCCCAGATTTATGTCCTAGAAGGATCAACTCTTCATCCTGCATTTATCTAGCATTAAATTGTCATTCAGAAAGAGCTTGTCTACAGTGAATGGATGATGAACCTCAGGAACCCCAGCTCCTTCTGAAAAAGTTGTGGCTTCTCTGTTCTCTCTGAACAAAGCCTTGTCTTGGTATTGCTCTGCTGTTTGCTCATTGATTACTATCTCAAATATATGTATGGTCTATATTCTCTTCCTGCTTCACAGTGTATGTACAGATAACTAGAGATTAAAAATCTGCACCATATAAGTTAGTAAAATAATAATTACAGACTCAGTGTCCTGAGTGATTTTTTTTTTTATTTAAGTAATGGTCTCTAGCAGTTCAGAACTAATAAACTGGATGTTGGATAACGATATCTAGCCCAGGACAATGTTTTCAGCAATCCTGTTTTTGCAGCTCCTTTCCTACTATTCATATGCATTTTCTCGATCTGTGTCTGAAGCTCAGGAGGAAAATAATCAGCTTTTGTGGGATTTAGACATTACAGTGCTTCTCTATTTCTAAGCACTCAAGTCATAAAGGCTTTGGTAATCATCTCCAGTGTACAGTATTACCATCTTTCCAAAGCTGTCATTGCTGTTAAGTTTAATGGCTACTCTACAACTTAGCAGCAGCTATGAAAATCAAAAAGGATGGCACCACAACTGTAGACTGAAATTCAGAAAGCTGTGGTTCTTGCTCCAAGAAAAATATTGAATGCATTAGCGGAACATGACTTCATTAACAGCATTAGAAATTATCATTTACGGGAAGGCAAGCTCCACTTTGGCACATATTTCAGTGAATGACAACAACTTTTTGAATATTTCAACTAACGCGCATCGACAGCGAGTTTAGAGTAGCAGGTCTAAAAGCATTTAAGATTACAGCACTGTTCTTTAGAGTAATATGAAGAATTGTTATTGCACTAATTTTTTTTTCATTTTAAAAAGACATTTTGCAGAATGTTTAATGTATACCGATGTTCATATATAATTAAAACCACAGGCATGTCTCCTAGCTAATTATGTTGTCCAGTTTCTTTCTAAAAATACCGTGTTTTATACTTTTCTTTTTTCTATATAGTAGAAAAAGAAACATATTCTAAATTTTGCTCCTTCATGGCTTTTATAGTTTAGCTTAGGGTTGACTCAGTTTTGGGACTGGGCAGTTGGATTGTTTCCTCCTGCTTCTCCCCACCCTCACCTCTATACGTGGAACCTACATAATTCTCATCAGTCCTTCCTGCAGCCCTGGCTGGATTTGTTTATGATCTCTTATTTCTATCATCTAGCCAGCAGTGAGTCCTCTCCTAGGCTTCTGTCACTGCCACTGCCACACTGAGATTTGGCTTTTGTGGCATTATCTGTTCTGGAAACAGCAGTACAGATTTCTTGGATTTCTGCAAGCCACCTACCTGAATAAGAACATAGCTCTCTGCAGCTCGAAGACTGCTATTGTTTCCTGAGCCAGAGAAACAATATTGATTATATCTCTTATCTGTTTTGACAATTTTTTTTTTTCTTCTCTTCGGTCTCATGATTGTTACATGAATAGCTGCTATAATTTTGATTTAGGACAGCATCATTCAGTGTTTCAGAAAATCAAAATCAATGTCAATTAGTCTTTTCCAATTGTCTTTTACTTAGAGGAAAAACTTAAAGTGGGTAGGAATGCTATTGTGTCTCTGGAGATTTCTTGTTTACAATTGTAAGGCTTGATTCTTTTCTCTTTTACAGTGATACAAATCAGGCATAAATGTAAGGCACAATGTAAATGTACACTGATGTAAAAGCAGGGGGGAGAGAGGAAAGAATTTGGGCCTAAGGTGAGCAAATTGGAGAGTATGTAGATGCAGGTAGAGTGCATGATTTTCAAAACAGAGGGGGCAAAGACAGAAGATCCAGGAATCCAAAGGGGACCGGGAATCTGAACTCAAATCCTGCAGAGAAGCACAGCAGGCAGCTGGTTTGTTGTCCCTGCCCAGTCTTGCCACAGTTATCTGTTCTCAGTTATGACTCTTCAGACAGGAAGACACACCAGTAAGATACCTGGCAGACAGAAAGGGAATATAATGATGTAATACCAGACTTCCCTCCAAGTCCAGGAACTGGGAAAGGAGAGAAAAGGCACACAGGCTGTTCCCATGTCCTAACTGGTTCCGGGTGGCTGCAGAGACCAAGCAGACCTCACCATAGCTTTGAGTACCCAGGGGGCTTCTGAAAACCAGGAGAGCCTCTCAGCAGCTGCGATGCCTGAGGTGCTGCAGATCCACCAGGACCTGTCTCGCTGTGCCCAGGCCTGGGAGCAGCTGGCATAAAGCAGACTTCTCTCCCAGGCAGTTAGAGAAGTCATGCAAAGCCTCATTTGCTGTCACCACATCCTAACAGGGCAAATAATAGACTCCTCTGTAGTGGAGCTGGGCACTATCACTATGGTACTAAGAGGGGTGAAAAACGAAGCTTAAAGAAATGCGAGAAGAAAGCCATAAAGTAAATAAAGTCAAGCTAAAATCAAGCCTGATCTTCATCTCATTACAGCGAAAAGAGTGGGGACAAGAAATCAGCGAATTCTTGAGGGAAGGAGAAGGGCACTACATCAGTTAACAGTGGGAACAGCAAATGCATGATGTTTGTGCCTCAAATATTCACCTTGTGAATTCACCTATTCACATCTAATTTCCTACCAATGTTTTCAACAATAATGGCCATTAAACAACACCACATATATATACAAAATCTTGTATTGTGGAAATGGTATTCTCTTCCTCAGTCATTAGAGACCACCCTGTGGCACTAAAGAACTGCTGGTGCTGTTCCTTCTTGCCGCCCACTAGCACTGAATGCTCGTATCTGTCCTTGCTTCCAGTTACTGAACATGGGCTTTGGCACCCCTGACCGAGCTGCAATGTCACCAAAAAAAGCAAAGTTTCCTCGAGTCACTGAAAAATCAGCTACATAATTCACATTTGGCAAAGCTGTGGGGAGGAAAGAAAGTACAAATCGTGGGAGCAGCTCCATGTCCAGCACCTAGATGGAGAAATGCACACACACTGACGTAAATGGATGAAAATTCAAGTGTAGAAAGGAGTAAGGAAGCATGGAAGGGTGGAAGGGGCTGAGGGGAAGGTGAAGAGACTTCATGGGGGAAAGAAGGTCCTCAAGACTCCCATTCCTTAGGAAGGAGAGAATAAAAGGACTGGGGATAGTCAAGGGAAACTGGTGAAGTGATCAGATGGAACTTGGGAGGCAGACCTGGTGATGTTTACTGAAGAGACAGCGCTGAAGGGAGACAAAATCATAAGGAAAGCAGAAGGCTTTAGAAAGGAGCAGAGCAAATGCAATTTAAAAGGGCTGAAGAATTTCCATGAAAAGTGTGAGAAATGAAAAAGACTACAGAAAATTCACCCAGACATAAGATGATGCTGGAGAAGCAGAAAGTAAGAATCGGAGCAGGACTAGGATGCTGCTTGCTCTGTTTTATTGCTTGGCCCATCCAGCATTCTGCCCTGTGAGAATCTCTAGATTCTGCTCCTTTGAATACAGTCTACACCAGCCTCTTTTTTTTTTATTCTGAAAAGCTCACCGATCTTGCACTCATACAGCTGCAAGTCCATAAAAATTCAAAAAAGTAATCTTACAGCAAAAAGGGATATTACAATAGCAAAGAGCTGTGCCTCCACAGTCAGCAGCTGCAGGAATGTAGGCTAATTTTCACTCTGATCAGCTCTTCTGCTGAGAATTTTCATGTATCTATGGTCTCATTCTGTGCAATAACCAAGAGGTAACAACTGAAAAGTATGGAGGAGCTTCATATTATGAATTATGTAGTTACACCTTTAGTAATTAGAACATATATAACAGGAGGACATAGACACACACTGAAACAATTACAAATTATTCAGTTGAAACCACACTTACCAAAATGCCCAAGCAAATTATGCTCTTTTTCATATGGTTTTGAGCTTTGTATCTTATTTGTTCATAAAGATGTGAAACCTTTAATTTCTTTAATTTGTTCTCATGTAGAAGAAAAAGAACACCCATGATCCCATTTTCTTTGGAGGAATTTCAGAGCAGAGTATCTCTGGTAGCAGTAAATAACTCATTGAGCTAAGCCTTATTTGCAAACTCATAAAACGATAGCAATTCCTGGAAGCATTTTTTATGGCTGAAATTGAGAGTCCTATAGTGTCATCTTTGATTAAAGTTGCTTTGGAAATATGGAGTGGGGAAAATTACCACTCAAGCTCTTTTTGTATTCCTTTTAATAATATTGATCTACAGTTCAGTAATAACCAAAATGTTGCTTATATGTAAATATATGGAAAGTTTCTATCCTCTGATAATAAGTAAATGTCTAGGAACATCTCAAGCACAGGTTTAATTTCAACTGGAAATGTTGAAATGTCTGTTGAGAAATATTAGTTGTTTATCTTAAATAAGTTTTAATTAGAATAAATTAATTAGGGTTATAATATGGTGTGATTTATGCTGTTTGCTTCGCTTTACTTAGCATGAGCAGCTAGATTTGCTGAAGCCTTTAGGCCACAATAGAATTAATTTTCTTAGTAATTTTCCTAGCAGCTAGTACAGTGCTGTGTTTAGTCTTTTAGTATAAAAAAAGTGTTGATAACGCACTGATGTTTTGGTAGGGTTTTCCCTAAGTCTGGGAGTTTTCAGTTCCCTGTGTTCTGCCAGCGAGTGCAGGTGCACGAGAAGCGTAAACCAGAAAATGAGGAGGCTCCAACAGTCAGCAGAGACTGCAAATCAAGAAGATAGGAGCACTCAACAGCCGGCCGGCCTGGATACAGAAAAAGAATCCAATAAGGTGCTAGAAGACACCAGACCAAAAATTACCATTGGATTAAAAGACGCATGAACGTGAGGGGCAGGTGTATAGATCGGAAGGGTGTAATGCCCAGGGATTTCTTTGTTCGAGGTCCCTCCCTTTTCGGAGGCACCCAGTTCAGGCTGACCTTGCTGCTGCACCTTTCAATTAAATTACTTATTTTTATAAAAACTGACGCCTGAGACTCTGCTGAGGGAAACCTGGGGTTGAGCTTGAAGAAGGAGGGAGCACGCCCAAGAGTAAGTGTGTGTGTGAGGAGCCAAAAGGGGCACCCAGCAGCTCACTGGGGTCACCCGCTGTGAAGGGACCCTGGTCTGAGCAGTGACAGGCTCGGGTGGTGTGCCTGTGACTCTTCAAGTGGTGTGCGAGTCCTCAGGCAGCAGCTTCTCCTTTAACACATTTTAAAGAAGTTCTTGTGCCTCACAGGGCAGGCGCTTTACTGGGTTTTCAATGATAGTATTTTCATTTCTGATCAGCTTTCTCTGTTTCTTGAATTCGTGCTTAGGAGAAGATCTGGTTAAAAGGATGTTTCAGCAACCGAGTAAGAACTCCTTTAGGAGGCAATGTACCCCAAGGTGGTAGCAGAAATGGGAGTTTCCACTATTCTCTTCTGCTCTAGGCGTGCTCTGACTTTTCACTCTAAGGGTTGAGTATACCTGTGCTGCACAATGCAGCCCGATGGAAAGATTTCCAGACTAATTCTTACTGCGTTAGCGTTGCTATCAAAGAGATAAGAGCTGCGTTAGCAGAGCACTGCGTGAGAGTCAAGTTTTCCTGCTAAGAAACTGCTTGGATGCCTCTACTCATTTAGCACTAGGTCAGGCATCGCAGCCAGGGACAACATTCTGGCCTGGTGATGTGGGCAATGTTTCTGAGGGGAAGAGCACTGACAGCTTCCCCAGGCATTTCACCAGGCGAGCCTGTCTGTTATCAATCCCCACGCAGTGGCTTTCCAAAGGACACGATCGGACACAGGTGACACAGCGAGGCCGAAAGACCTTTGCATCTTTGGCTCCTGACCAAACTCCTCTGTGAGACTAGAGGCAGGCGGTTGGCAGCGCCTGACTGGGAACATCGATCTTGGTATCGATTTCTTTCTTCCTCCAGCCTGAGCAGAGCAGGATCCTACCCCTCCTTTTGGAGGGAACTGGCGGTGCCGGAGCCCGAAGCAGAGCAGCATGTGTCAAGTGCTGATGGAAAAACCGGGGGAGGCTCTGCAGTCATTGCAGCCAACGCTTTGCTCAGCACCAGGAGCAGTGCGATCGATTTTGCGCCGTTCTCTTGTCATCAAGCTGAGTCAAGACTCAGTTCTCCTAAAAGCTGCCTTAGAAAAACGTCAGCAAAAGATCTGCTGCAAGTCCACGTATTGTTTGGAAAGCTCGTGGGATTAGCTGGGCCTAATGCAGTAGGAGAGTATATAATCTTTCTCTTCGATTGCTGGAAATCTGTTGTTATGCCAGGCTCTGCCTGTCCTGAGAGAGATAGGAGTATTGTGCCAAATTTCATACTGAGTGAGTGCAGTTCTATAAATCAGCATTAATGCTTAGCTTGTTAGAACTACAGGCACATAAGAGAAGGCTAAATGAGCAATACTCTGTATTTAACTATGTATGAGGTCCAATTCAAACAGCATTAAGTTGGACGTACTGTCAGTGGACTCAGTAAGGAAGCCGTTTACTGGGGAACGCTCACTTTCCTTTAGCCAAATGACAAGAAAACCTTTTTTGGCATTGCATGACTGTGACGCTGCAAGTTTTGCAGTGCAGAAATAAACTTGAAAATTTAATTTAACACTGAGCAATAGCTTGATGATCACAGACTGTAACTTTTATCTTAGGGTAAATCACTTTCCTCTAGACAACAGCAATTAATGCTTAGACATGGAGGTATAATGGGCAGTTCAGAAAAAGAGTAATGTCTTCATCCCTGTGTCTCATAAACTCATTGTCTGGAATGTATGTACATAGCTCTGCTTAACCTTCAACCATGTCCTCTGCAGAACTCACTGCAAGTGTTCCAGACATTTGCTTCTTAAAGGATGACCAAAAATATAATCAGATGAAAATGGTTGTGATTTATTCTTGAAGCTGTTTGTTGCAAGATTCTGACCCAGATTCAGCCCTCCTTAGGGCAGTTTTGCACTGCACTCTGGGCAGAATGCCCTTGAAAAGGGCAGAGCTGGTGGTGTGTTTGTGGACTACGCTGCAAGGTGTCTGAAGCAGCAAAAGTCAAACTCTGCTTGCTCTGTGAATTTATTTTTTTTTTTTAATTCAGAAAAAGCTAAAAGGAAAAAAAGAAATATATTTAGTCTGTAAAGAATATGTCGTCTAAAGCTTGTGTTGAGATGATGTTTGGTAAACAGTGCACAACAAGAAATTAATGTGACTCCTGCCAATAAATCTGAAATCAGACCTTACTGCTAAAAAAAATAGAAGAGGAGATTAGCCACTCTAGCTAAAACCCCTTGGGTTTGCACTTCGGTACTGATCCTGAAAGTGCCAAGCTGGCACTCAGAGTCCAGCTTGACAAACATGACCCTACTTTTACCTTTTGCTGAAATTCTCTGTAGCATAATGGGGCTTCATTTCCTGAGATGGGCTTTTGTCATCCTAATTCTGCTAAGAAAAAGAAAGGCTCATAGGAAACACCATCATCTCCCCTGGCTTTAGCTTATACCTGAAACTTGCTGTTCTTCCTCCAGCCTGTCCTTTCTGCATTCTCCTTCCTCACATTTTCATTTCTCTTCTTCACCCTCTCTTCCTCCTTTAGCAGGTAAGACTGCACACCTCTGTGATACCTGGATTAGAAAGCTCTCCCTTAAAGAGGCTGAATGCTAATGACAGCTCATCAGATTTCACAGGCTGTGGATTTAACCTAGCTGCAAGGGTGCAAGGAGTGCTGCAGCAGCACAAGCCTCATCCGTATTTCCTGCACTTTCACTCTGCTGTGTCCACTTTGTTTTGTCTTTGCAGAAACACAGCTAATTTCTCAACAACTCCCCAGGGAAAGACTATTCTTTCTGTTCTTTTCCAGAGACTCTTCAGATGTGCATCAGCCTCTGGCATGATCAGGTAAGTGCATCAATAAGGATTCTTGTTTCACTGCTGCCAGACCAGACAAATCCATCTTGATACAGAGAAAATCAAGTTTGTTTGTCTTACACACAGAGACACATATACACTTATAGCTTCCTACTTGTCCTTTCTCATCCCTTTGGGCCTGATTGTCACACCAGCAGGCTATAGCATGATGGAAGGAAGTTTTCATTCCTGTATGATTAGATTTGTCCAGTAACATCCCACATCATGAAAGAGAGCCAAAATCCAAAGCAACCTCCACAATCTGCCATTTGTGGCTGATAAGCCGCACTGTGCATTGGGAATATCAGCAGATGTTGTATTCCCCGACCAGTAATGAACCTGTTCTTCAGTGTTTGGCCTGAATTGTCTCGCTATCTGTCCCAGGACTGAGCAGGCAGTGGTAGCTGGTCTCAGTGCTCCAAACTACGCTTACCTATTTACTGTCATTCAGAAAGATGATTGTGCTAGCCCTGCTCATTCACCTGGCCTGTTTCACCACTAAAATTAGCCTAGTGCTTGCCACACAAGTATCTTTCACTTAAGAGGTTATTATATAGGAATATAAGAGCACCGTTAGGACTCTTCTGCACATACCTGTTAGAGGAGGCCAGCACAGCTGATTTGCAGAGCTTGGGGCCTAATTCTTCAACATGAGCAAGGCTGAGATGGAAATGTCTCCCCATACTTAGCTAATGCAGAAGTCAGACTGGAGAAAACAGTTGCTGTAACTGATAGCAGTAGACGACTGTAGACAATCCCAAACTGCAGGTAAGTGCATGTTATAAGGTTGGGTAGCATGGCAAAAGATTCAAAGATTGATGCAACCTGTATGATTTCTATCAGTGTCACGGTTTTGGCTTTCCTCATTAGAAAATAAATGTTTTTGTATCTTCCTCAATGGAAGATTTTAAAACAAGTGTGAAGCAGGTGTGCAAGCGTCAGAAATAATCCCCATACTCTCCCTGCTGCCAGTGTCTTTGGGAGCCGAGATGGGATTGACATTTTTCTCCTTTAATTATGCCAGTTTTAATTTGCTGGCTGTTCATAAGGAAGCCGCTAGCCTGGAACAGCTGCTGGGGCTGTGTAAAATTAACCTGAGCCATGTCCAGGCTCTAGCAGACGGGTGCTGCTCTGCACAAGCTGACACATTTGGTGCTGACATCCCACCTTGAAGCTGAGTGCAGAAGGCTGAAAGCTGGATATGCCCTGGGAATCTGTATGTCCTGCCTTCCCCCAGGTTTATCTTCTTAGGCCTCGCAGAGATGGATTTGCAGAGGGGAATCAGGAGGAGTGTAATTCTCCTCACCTATAAGTACCATAGCATATTTTGTATCATGAGATGAGGAAGTGACTGTGGCAGGTACCGCTTTCTCCCCGAGAGCAATATTGTGACTGCTTTATAACTAATGCTGAGCTATGGACATGTAGATGAGATGATACCTTTGGAAAAACCCTTATGCCCTACTTTCCACCCCAAAGAATATGGTAGAGTTTCTTGAACTAAGGCAAATCTGCCTTGCCTAGAACTTTTTACCCCAGCTAAACTTCAGGGTGATTCTTGTGGTAGCAAAGGTGGTTTACCCTGAAAACAGTAGCTTATGTGCTGTTGGTCTAGGGCGGCTACCTCCGGGCTTTTGACTGGAAATTTTTATCTCAGGACAAGTTTTGTTAGTGCTGTTGCTCTGGTTTTACCTGTTCTCTGAATGGTATTATGCAGCCTCCAGTGCTCCCAATGCAGTGCTTGGCTGCAGTTTGCCCAAGACTCTTTCTGTCCTGTCACTCTGAATGCTCTTATTTCAGGTTACGGCTGTGTTTCATGGGGAAAATCAGCAACGTTATGGTGAGTCAAGAAGTAGTATGCAGTCAGTTGGTATAACTTAGCAAGGGAGAAATGTGCATGTTGAAGATTTCAACCTACAAAATGCCTTTGAATCAATTCAGAGCACTCTTTCACCAAGGACTAAATCCCTAAGTATTAAGGATCACTTTAGCCACATTAGGACCACTTTAATCCTAAATGAGGATATCCGTTTGGGGCTTTAATGCATGTTGAATTCCCATGGTTAGATGAATTGGCCTAATTTACCAAGTGTCCCCTTGCAGACAAACCCTAAATCCCTTTTGTTTTGCACTTTTGCCATGTCCTACAGCAAAGGACTGCTGCGTCACGTCTGCTACCCCACGTGTCTAAAATCCTCTTTCCTTCTCTAAGTCACTGACTCATCCCTTTCGTCAACTCTTGACTCTCTTTGCAAAGTTTTGTACGCTGCAAGCTATATAAAGAAACAAATTGCATTCCACTGTATTAGCAAGCAGCCTGGAGGGGCTTTTTATTTTATTATTTCTTTTTCTGTACAGTGCCAGAAGCCAATTTTCCCAAATCTTCAAACTTTCTGAAACACTTGACTCACATTCCTGAGTTATCAGGACTACTTCATGCCTTGAAATTATTGCATATGGTCGGATTTTACTCCTTCATTCACTGTGTTCTTTATTCGCAGATGATCATTTTTTCCAAAATTATTTAGATGATGCTACAATTAGCATATTTCACATAGAACTAGCAAGTCCATCTACTCTCTCACTGTAATTAGAGAGAAATGTAACACATTTGAAAATAAATAGCACAGGCATGAGGTGGTTTTGTGGAACAATACAGAACAAGTGGGTGGACAGGAATGTGGAAATAAAGCCAGGATTCTAAGTGGTAAAAATTGGCTCATCTCCATCAGCTTGTTAGTGCTACAATAGCTTGAACTCTCGCATTTGGCAATAAGCTATAAAATGATAAAAATACATAGTATAAGGACAAACGTGTCCTTCTGAGCTGTTCTTTCAGTGGAGTTCTGCTGGCAGCCGCACAGCTTCAGAAACAAATGATCTAAACTTAGATTTCTGTATTTGCACTCTCGGCGGCAACTCACGTGGAGTTACAGCAGGGGAACCGTGCAGAATGGGGGGATCTCTGTCATAGCTAGAATGACTGGAGATATACAGCAGGTAAATGAAGAGATTTCTCCATATTTTAGTGATCTGAGTGACCAGGAAGTACAATGGCCATTGAACAGTGGAGAGAGAGAAACATTGAAAAATTCCTTGGATTTTTTTGTCCTTCTTGCTAGCAAGGCTGCTTCTTTTCCTGGGTTAAATTCTGGAGTACTGTTTTCAAAAATGCCAACATATCTTTCGAAAAATCAGGATACAGGTTCCAAATTCAAGGTGTTGTTGGAAGTTGTAATTCCATCCTGACAGTCATCCCTAACTTCATATCACGAGTCTCCTACACCACAGCTTCTGTTTATAGTTCCTCACAGGCAGATTTCTGGTTTGTGTAAATTAATTGGGCTCCCTTGGCATCTTCCAGGAGACCATGGGCAGTGATCGGCTTCAGCCTCATTTTGTTAGTACTAAAAGGAGAAAAGCAGATCTTTGTGACCTGAGTTCCTGGTGTAGTATCTATGGATAGAAATGTGTCTTGAATCAAGACCTTATCTACCTTTTTGTTACTGTTTCAGGAATTCAGGTCATTAAATCCAGTTATTGATATTGATCTTTACTTGAGATTTTTGTTTGTCTCATTTTTCTATAAGCAAAAATATTTTACGACATCTTAGAAAGATCACATCACAGATGCACTATATTTATTAGTCAGGAGTCTGATAAGATGAGGCCTTTTCTCCTTATGACTCTCCAAATATATTCTTCCACTCATTTATTTGCTGCTTCCGGCTGACAGCAGCTCTTCAAATGGCTTAATATAGCACGTAAATATCATGAATTTGCAGAATATGGAGCATCAAAGAAGAGAAATACATCGTACTATGTCCTCCCTCATTTCTCAGGCTAATATAAAATGTCATATGCTTCTGTTATTGAATTGGAAACAAGTTGTTGCTTTTCTTTAAATTTAGGTTATGGTAAAAGGCTAAGAGTACTCCCACACTCTTACATGGGAAATATTGTAAGTATGAATCATCTTCATTGCGTTTTCTTCCTCCCTGATGCTAGCAGTAGGGCTATTGATCTCCCAGCAATGAGGTTGTGTGTACTGTTCCATTCCTTGATGTACGTCTGATGGCTGGAATGGGGACCAGTACTTGGTTTTCACAGTTGTCAGCTGAGTTTCACATGTGTATTACTCCTATCCTGAATTTCACAGGACAAAAGCATTCATGCAGAGCTCTACTGAGCTGTTGGTATAAGGGCTATTATTAGGATAGTGTTGGGAAGCAATACTCATTTTTCATTTATTATTGAATAAAGTATCTCAACAAGGTTATTTTGTGTAGCTAACTCAGGTTCCCTACAATGAATGATCCAACAACCACCTGCATTGCCACTGATGACACAGAGGAGAACCACAGGAACATCAGGGAACCAGAATTTGCTCAGAATTGTTTGTGTTGTGTTGATAAAGTTGAGATGTCTGTGGCCTTTCAGACAACATCTGCAGCTCAGAGGAGACTGGGTAGGAAAGAGTCAGAATTAAGAGCCTGAGAACTTGAACAGTGCCTCCCCCCTCACAAGAGATGGGCCATCTGGGCTCAGTGCCCAGGGAGAGCTGCCAGGGACTGCCATCATCACTTATCTGCAGACAGAAGGACATGAGTAATGCTTTGGATGTCACCCCACACCTCTCCCGCTGCAGAGTGGTGGTGTTGCTGCAGCAGAGCCACAATCACCCCCTGGAATTCAGGGGGGCAGCAGGAATGCTGTCCCACTCACATTTTTCATCTCAGACAAACCTCTGGGCATAAGTGACACTTTGGCCTTGGCTAAAAAGAAATACAGAGCTGAACCTGAGTTTTTTTCCCTGGATTTTTGGTGGTTCTTTTGTTATTTGAAGCACCATGCACCTGCAATCCTTCACCAGGTTCTCACTTCTGTAGGTTCTCACTGTCTAGTGCATAAGGATGCTAACTGTTCACAGCCTTCTTAGTGGGCTATTTTTCTTAAAGAAAGAAAGAGCAGGTTTGTTTGGTTTTTTCACTTTTGTGTCTTAAGGAAATAAAGTCTTTGTCAATAAGTTTTGAACATGTTGGCCAATTTCAGCAAAAGGGATGGCTGGGCAGAAATCTCAGAGGCATGGAGATCTGACAGGCGACTGGATGGGGGCAAGAAAGAGGGAGCAGCAGGTGGAACTCAGCTGGGATTTCTCCCTGACAGCAGCTGGTTAACCAGTGATTGTGCCTGTAGCTCTTCATACCCTGTGCTCGCTCGTGCTCAGCAGGAAGTCTGAAGGCTATAAGCAAGGGACATAAGTAGATCTTTGGATGTTGTATGAACAGATCAAGGGACTGTAAGAGAAGCCTGAGGGAGAGGAGGATTTAGGAGAGAAAAAGATTGGGGGCACGGTGATGGCAGTCCTGCAAGAAACATAGGTGAGAGTTGGATTAAATATATGGATTAGTGCTCAGGACACAGAAAATACATTTGTAAGACATCAGGCTTAATTTGGATTACTGCAGTCCCAATTGCCATAGCTTTGTTTTTGTATCAGCTCTCTCACATCAGCAATGACTAGAAAGACAGAAGCAAACTTCCATGGTTACTTGAAATATTAGCATGGCAAAAAATAGAGTTTCCTACCCAGGGAACAGCTCCCTGATAACCGCAGTACACAAATGGAAGCACCACAACTCTAAAGCGCGCCTCTGTGTGTGTGTCAGGAGCTCTCTTTTGGTGCAGTGATCTGTACGAATCAGAGGCAGAAGTCACTACAGAGCCAGCTCATGTAAGTAGAGCTTACCCGAAGCGTAGTGTTTAACACCTTCTCCTACTCTTGGCTTTCTGATGTGTTTAGTGTGGGTGTTCTGCAAACGTGAATAGGCCTTATCAAGCTGTGACCTTGAAGGAGCTGCTGGTATGCAAGAAACAAGATTATGCTTGTACAGTGCTTGTGTAAAAGTTCCTAGCAGTCCACCATAGAGGTTTGATGGACATTGAAGAGGTGAATGGCGGTATTTTCACTTGGCAGTATGCCTAGTTCAGAGTTCGTACCAACCGAAGACTAAACCTAAATGTTACCTACTTCCAGGAATAGCATTTGCAATAGATCTGATTGCTGTTCCCTTTGTCAAGGTAACTGTGTCACCCTTTTGCAGCTCAGTGTTATGTTCTTATATGACTTGAGCTTTACTGAAGGCAAATGGCAACAGCAAGAATATTTCTGTGAGCCTCCAAGAATGTGGTGGGATACGACAAAGTGAAAAGACTTGAGATAATTACCTCCAGATTTCCAGGATCCATGTTACTCATCTTGTATGTGATCTGATGGGAAGTATTGTGGAACTTTACAAAGACCTGAAAAAGGAAGCGCTGTGCCTTGTCAGGGAACATATGGCAGCTGGAAAGCCTGGTTTCAGAGAACAAACCAGAGGCTTTGCACGATATTCATTTCACCAAGCTGAAAGGCACTGCGACAATATTCTTTGTAGATGGGCAACGGACTCTGTCTCCAAAAATCGTGCAAAACAACAAAAAAGCACAAGTTTATTCTGCAGAAAATAAGAAGACCATAATTTATGTTGTCCTAATCTAGGACTGGGAAGAAATAACAGTAAAAAATGACTTGACAAACCGGTGACACCCTTCTTTTCCTTCCAAGATTTACACTAGAGCCAGAGTCCTTGCTACTTTATCTTGCTCCCCTCACCAGTAAGTTTCAGAAACTCTCTGAGAAGATAATTGTTTGCAGCTTTTATGATTACATCACTGGAAAGTTGTCAAAGGAAAATGCTTGCCCTGAGCTGCCACAAAGTACTGCGCTGCCAAAGAAAGCAGATCTTTTTAACCGAGGAACTAGACACCTCTGACTTTTCTCAGCTCTGCTTACAAGACTTGTTGAAAAGAGTGACAAAAGGCTATGTCCACATGGACAGCTTAACGTGCTCACGAAGCACGTATTTGACCATCAGAAAGTTGTCAAGAATTTATTGTGGAGACAGAGGAGAAAGGAGAAGCAGATTGCTGATACAAGACTAGTGCTTATTATATGGATGAGCTTAATGCACAGTAAGGTGTAAGATGTCATCGCAAATCTCCAGTGCTTCACTTCACGAAACAGACTTGGGTTTAGTCACTCACAGGCATGTCACTTTTAGTTGCAGGCAATTTGTTTGAAAAATAAGTATTGCTATGACTCAGCTACACACTAATCAATTTTATTGCATTGTAAATCAATTGTATTCTTGATAAATTGTTTTTAATTGCACACATTTTAACAGTTTGCAGACTTCTTAATAGTGGTGAGTTTCTGTATTAGCTCTTTTTAATACATCTGGAAAAGGCCCTTCCCGTGCACAAATATTTAGAATATCAGCAGATTTTTGAACCAGACTAGTGTTTACCTTTTATACTGTGTTACTCTGGTTCAGGTGCCTACTTTCAAGGTTAAAAGTGTCAGTGTTCCTCTCCCACTGAAAGGTGTGTTTTGGAGTGCTTTGGTATCAACTGAGAAATCTTTGGAGGAAAACAGTCTTTATATGACAATGTTCTTTTTAATCTTTTGTATCACAACAGCAAAGAAATGTACAAAAGTCACACAAGCTGACACCATCTCTAGCCCAGGAAATGCAGGCTACTTTAAAAAGGGCAGTGCCATGGATGAGACATAGTAAGTGATAACCCACAGAGGATCCAGGAACTGGGGGTTACTTAACAACTAACGAGATTAGAAATTTTACCCTTCTTAATTATTTCACACACTCACTCACTCACACCACCACCCCAGTGATATGTTGACTAGGTCTCAACTTCCCTTCCCAGCAGGGACATCACTATCCACCCAGGAAGGCCATCCCCTGGCATTCACCTACACACGGCCCTCTGGTCTGTAGGATCTTCCCTCACTTTCAGGACCTTTCCTCTAGCCAAGATCTTCACCTTCCTTTTTCCAGGCCACCTTCTTTTTATTGAGACTGCTTCTTTTTGGGAACCCTTCATTTTATCACCAGATATTATTTCCAGAATTCTAGGACCTCATTTTTCCCAGTAAGAATAGCCAGTGTGCAGAAGCACGATGCACATGATCAGCCTCGTAATTGGTGGTTTTGTCTCATGTCTCTTCTTTAATTGCAGGATTCAGGATGTGCCACTTCTGTTTAGTTCAGGTGTTACCAAAATTTACTACCAGCCTGTACCAGCTGCAGTTAGTAAGTAGCAGGCTTCTGCTTGACAGTTCAGAAGTTCAGCTTCAGACATTCACCCCCACATACATACACCCAACTATCTGTCCCCTGTTCACTTTCACAATTTAAGCTATTTTTTCACCTGGGACAGGCAGAACAGAAGCTTTCAACATTCCTCATCCATTGCATTAGCTGGGACTGGGATTAAAGGGCTTGGGGTGAATGCTTGAGGACAACTAGATTTTAAAGTATATCTGGCTGGAGAAACACTGCTGAATCCTACCTGAGCTCTCCTAGAAGAAAGAATCCAGTTGGGAATTACTTGCTCGTTTCTGTCTTCCCCGGTACAGTCCGCGAGGGCCACCCTCAGGTTGCTGAGCCAGGTTCAGAAGCACAATTCTGCCAAGTTAGTCATGAGGGAGATGTTAGGATAAGCTAGACAAGACAATAACAAAGTTAATACAAAACAGCAGTAAAACTTGGCATCAGCACACACAAAGAGATTTAATAGTAGGCAACTCTGCAGTACAAGGCTCTCCCAGCTAGCATCAGCTCAACCCAGTAAGTTCTAGAGCACATCCCCATGAGAACATGGGTATATTGCTTCCCAATTCAAGCTGGCTCACATGGACCTGGTGTGGCTGTCTCTGCACTGAGAAAAGTTACCCTGCCACATAGTTAATTCTCCCCAAGCTGACCAGGAGGAGACTGTCATTGTTTTGGGTTTGGGTGGGTTAATATAAAGTAAAACCCACTTGCCTGTATTTCATACAACCTAAAAAAGAAAAGAATGACTGGATCTGGTGGCTGGGATAGCAGTATTTTACCAGAAGTCTGCTGCATACTTGCATGGCTTTCACCCAGCTTTTATTAGAGGCTCTTTTGCCTTTTTCTTCTTTTGTATTTCTAGGAGCTAATTTCCATTTACAAAGTTATTTCAGTTGGATCAGATAGCTAGGCTTTACTTCTTTTAAAATGGCTGAAAATTATTTAAATCTATTCATCGTGAAAAGAGGCCCCAGAGTGTTGGGCATTCACAATGGAAAACTATTTTTAGTCTGTTTTCTTAAGGAAACAATGCCTACTCAGACAAGTTGTTTGTTCACCCATCTATCAATTTAGTTCTAATAACCATGAACCTGCAGTCTGATTTCAGGCAGATTTGGCAAATTTGCAAAGTTCCTGCAAATCATGTAAAAAATCTGTGATTAGGTAGAAAAAGCCTATTATTTCCTTCATGATGCAGGAAAAAGAGGAAAAAATCAGCCATTGTTCTTCTGGGTGAGAACAGGCTGGCCCGTTAGTCTGTGCTACTAATTGACCAGGTGCAGAGCTCTAATTCAGCTACAGCACATCTGGCCTCTTCCCTGTCTGGTCATTAGAGGACCTGGAGTGAGGTGAGACTATTGTAGGAGAGTTTACGGACATGCAGGCAAACCAGAAAAGATGAGGGGAAAACGAGGGTTATTGAGTGGAGCTTTGTGGGAAACATGTAGAGAAACAAATCTATAGAAGGTCAGACTTCATTGGTTCTGCTACCCATGAAATACTGTCTTCTCTTTCCCTCTGGAGTTTCTTACTCCAAAGTTGTTGGGTTATTTGGCCATTTATATTCAGAAATCTCACCTGAATGACCCATATCTTTTCAGCTGGCAGTTTGAAGATGTCATTGCCATTCAGCCTACATTTACTTGATAAAAATGACAGCCACCTTTCCAGGCACCTCCTCCCTGAGCTACTTTGAGAACACAGAAGCCCAAGCAGCACGCTCCATTTTTCTCCACACACACTTTTTCCCCTTGTGTCTGTGTCACTTTCCTTCCTTTTCTTCTTTTTGGGAGTGAAAACTGAATATATACCTCACATTGACACTGGGTAACTTTTATGATGACAGTCATGATTTGTGAAAGTGTCAGCTGTTTATGTCTGGATCATTTTCTTTTAATTGTGAGATTTCAAGAATTGAAAGCATAGAGATCTTTAGCATGTACCTGCTAAACAAGGTGCTTTTCAAATTCAAGTTATTCTCAATCTCAAATACATACAGAAGTGACAAGGCAGACACCTGACGAGGTGAGAGGGGGAAAAAAGGGAAAAATAGAGGAAAAATAGGAGAGAGGATGTTTGGCTCTACACTTATGGTACATGTGAGCCTGGTGAAGGATCGAGGGAGAAAAGCGGTAGATGAAATGAGGGAGTGGGAAGGCAAAAAGCTGCACAAGAACGCAATGTGGGATGTCTTTGAAAAAAGCTTCAAACCATCTCTGCAGCAGCCTTTTGTTAATTTACAAAGTGAAGACCTGAAGAACACTGCATGGTATCACACTGTTTTGTTTATTACCTTTAATTTCTTCTTACAAATGTTAATACCTTATTCACTTTTCAACATCTGCTGAGCACTCGGCAGATGTCTTGGGTGAGCTGTCAACATGCACTTGCATCCTGAACACCACAAATTGATTTGACAGCTAAACTGGACAAATTTAAACAAAAATTGTTTACAATCAAGACTGAAGTCTGTCTTCTCCTTGCCAAAATAAAATCCTGAAAAACACTGGTTCATTTGACACAAATATTCCACTCGGGCTCAGAGAAAGGCTCTGCTTAGAAGAAAAGTAAAGGAAAATATAATCTAACCTCCAACATTATTGTTCCTGCTTCAGTGAGTAAGTGCTTACCCATGATGTGGGAGCCCTAACCACCTGTCTAAAGCATTTTCTGTGACAGCTGAAAGGAATCAAGTTTTTTTTGGCATACAACTAATTAAACACACTAGATCAGGTAGGGGCATTAAAGCACTGCATCTTCTTGGGAGTAGTTTAATCACTGACAAAGTCAGGGATTCATTCTGTTATTTTTTTCTGTGAGTAAATGAAACCCCTCAACCCACACCCTTTGGCACAGCTTGTACTGCGGTAGCTCTGGCATTCCCCCCTGAGATACACACCTTCCTCACAGGGGAGGAAGGGGAACTGGTTCTCCCATATCTTTAACAAGTGCTCTAGCTACTACTTCATTTTTTTTTATCTGGCCCTCAAATATGTATGGGTCTTTTCTTGCTGAAACTATTTGGCAAAATCGGTTTGTATTTGCAAACAGTCTTGAGATGACAGCAATCACACTGGCAGTTTTACTGGTGGTTTTTTAATGGTCTTCTTGCCAGTTCTACTTAGAGCTGTCCTTGGAGGTTACAGTTCAATCAGAGCCCACTGCATACAAGTTTGCCGCAGCCTACGTTCCTTCCAACAAGCCTTATCTTGAACTTTCTCTGTTGGCATTTCATTTACAATTATATTGCTTCCAAACATTTACAGTAGCTTTATTAGATCCATCTGGTATTCTTCATAATCCTCCGAAACTGTGCCAAACCCAAATAATCTGTATCACAAGCAAATTATACTACGAGACCACTCATCCTCCTGGACTCTGAAAAATATACAGAACACTGGCTCCAGCAAGGGTCCTTGGGGCATCCTGCTATTAACCTTTTTCCATTTTAAGAGGTAGTAATTTATTCTAGCTCTTCGTAGTCTCTCTCTCAGCTAGTTTTTAATTCATGACAGAACTTTACGTTTCACCTCTGATTCTCAAGTTCCTCCACAGTCTCTTTGAAAAAGACTTCATTGACAGTGTTTCAAGGCTCTAAATTAATTGCATCCCCTCATCCTTCATTAGCCATTATTTTAATATTGAAATAATGTTTACGTCTTAGAAAATAAATGCTTTTCCCACCATTAGCACATGACTTTATTTTCACTTACTGCAGCCAGTGCATGGGAGGCCTATTTGCTTGCCTTTCTTCCCCTATTGTTATTACTATTTGCTTCCAGCCTGTAATAGTCACCCATCTGCCTCAGAAATCCACCTTTAATTCTTTACCTCAACACTGAGCTAAAACTTTATAACCCTACAATTCCTAAAATCAACATGAGTTCCACTTTAAAGAGTGAATACTACGTTATTCATTTTCTCATTGTAAAGTAAATGTTTGCCAGAACACATTGCCTTAGCTCTTTTAGGTCAGAGAAACAGCCCATTTAATTCAAAGTGCTTTTTTCATTTTGTGGGATGGATTTTCCTGAATTCATCTGCTTCTTATTTTAGCTCTCACTGGACATTCCTATATCACCTGCTCCCAGTTAAGTAATGTGATTTAATTTCATCTTCTCAAAGATGTCTCCAGGAGTCTTTTACCTTTATTACTTCTAACAACCAAGATAAAACCCAGAATTCCCTACAGGTAGTTGTTTCCTTCCATTCTATTCCACTAACTACTGTGATAATGAATGTACATAAACAGCTCCGTGTCTCTACCAAATATTTTTCTTCTTCAGTTATAAATGGAGGGCTTTCCCTTTTTAAAGACTTTAAAATACACTTGTTCACTCTTGCTTCCTACAAACATGTACAGACCAATGACCTCGAATTTTTGCTATAGTATTTGCTTAACTCCTCAACAGCTTCTTTGGTGTTTTTTAATTCCATTAAAAAATAGCAGCTTATTAAAATAAGAACCATAACAGCTGGTAAATCCATGTCTATCTGTATTCAAAAGGAGATTTTAAAAGTGGCTGGCTTTAAAACCTTGTAACGATATCCTTTTTCCACACCTCTTCTGGAGGCAGGAAAGCGGAAAGGCAGCTGCACATCTCTGTCATGGCTGAGGGCACTGTTAATTGAATTTGTGCCAAGTGACTACTTACTTACCTGATCAGCAACTGACTGGATTGAGGTGACCGTGATGAACTGGCCATACCTGGGCTGCAGGTGAGTAAACCTCCTTTCATGCCTTTTGCTACTGACCTCTATATTTGTGTTTGCCTAAGGCAGGCTGTGTGGGAGATTTGCTTTTCCTCTATTTTACTTTGTCAGTCAGTCGTGTCAGACTGTGGCCATAAATACTTTTGTTCTTCTCTTTCTCAGCAACCACCTTTGAGTTCAATTGAAGGCTTTCATTGCTTTATCGTCAAAACTCTCTTAACCACAGAGACCCATTCCTCAGCAGCAAACCCTTAGAAAAACAGCACGGATGAAAGGATGCATTGAGCAATAGACTGGGTAGCCTGTTTTACCTCAATTATCATGGGGCAATAGTGGGGTGCCGTAATTATTCTCCCAACAGCTGCATGGATTCTCATCAATGTCTGGAGATGCAAGGGAAAATTCCAGCCACTCAACACATTGGTCCATTCGGTGAGGCATCTGACCCAAAGCTCATTGAACTTGAAGGGTGATTTTTCCATTGATTTCAACAGCTCTAGATCTGGTCTAATGCAGCTGCCTGGAACTGTAATGCTACTTCGAATAAAGGTGAAGATTTCATTTCTTGGACATCTTTTCTGCCTGGAACCATTGCTAGCCTCTGGCCAAAAAAAAAAAAAAAAAAAAAAAATCTGTCTGGACTTACTGACTTATTTTGTGTGGAGTCAGGGTTATGATGTCTGGGAAGATGTATTTTCCTGACAAATAAGGTCTGCCGGCAGCACTGAAAATGGGAAATAAGCCATACTAGTATACTTCTGAATTGTTTTAAAACTCAGGCCATGATCTAATGGCTGTGTTACAGAAAAAGGAGAGGCTACTACTGTACATCAGCAGAACTTAACCCACTCAGCTTAGCTTTTCCCCACTGTGACTTGGCACCCAGGCTGAACAGTTTTCCTGTTGGAAATCTCCTGATGTGAAATGAACAGTTAATGCTTTATGCTCTCCTCTAGTGAAATTCTTACCTAAGTACATGTATCTAAGAGCTGTGGGAGTGGATAGGTCTGGTACATTAACTTTTTACTTAGGTGCAGGTTCAGGGGTGCAAAGTATCAATAGACATAAATTGGCTGTAACTATGCCTAGTCTGAGAACTGGGAGACTGTCTGATCACTGGAGCAGGAAGGCTCTGGAACAGCTCTTTGGTTGGAGGCCAGAAACATAACTTTCAAGTGATTGTGAAGAGAGTTGATTCTCTGCTCTTTCATTCTGACACCAGTCAAGAAAAACTGTTTGCAAACAAGTTTAATGTCTGTAGCTGGACTTGCACACGTTGTCGGAGTCATGCTCATTACTGCCATTATTGACCTTTGCTAAGTATCACATGCACTCAAATGAAGCACTAGCAACTTTAAAGGGTTCGCACAATGGAAAACTTTGCCCATGCTGGCAGGAAATGTACCTTGCAGGTAGAATTTACAAGGTTTGAACAATATAATTTATTTTTACTTTGAAGTTAAATGCAAAGGCATGTATCCCATGGCCTTCCAGAAAATGCCTTCCAGATATAAATTCAGTGCCTTATCCTACCTTTTGCTTTCATGGTCCCGAAAGAATTAAATAACTTGACATCAGCAGTTTTTGTGCATTAATGTTTCCACATTTTTTTCCTATTGTGTGTATTTAAAGGAAAAGAATAGCAAAGCTAGCCCTAATAAGAGAAATCTGCATCCTATTCCCACTGCAGAAAACATGACAAGTCTTCAAAGATTAAAGAATCTGTGTGCAGTTCCTCTGAGAAAAGGAGAAGAGGGTTCTAACCTCCGAAGTGCTCCACACTGTATGCAATAGTTACAGAGAAAGAATAACACAAGAGGTGTATGCCTGGGCCTCACCCAGAGCCCAGTGAAGTAAGTAGAAACTTTGGTTGCAATGGACAATATATTAAGTCTTCCGTCTGCAACTATGTAAGACTTTAGAAAGGCAAAAGACCCATGGATGTGGAGTCTCTCTGCTAATTCTTTGTGACACACAGGAGGTTTTTGTCTCTCCTACTCCAGAGAGAACCCCTCACTAGCAACCCGAACAACCAGGCTTGCATCAGTAGGGAAGGATAATCCGGCCAACAGTACACTGAATTACACTCTTTCCTAATAGCTGTATTGCCCTCTGCCAGCTGAATGGCATTTGGATGCCGGATTCGCCAGACCCATATCACGTCTCTGTAAACATGCTTTCTGAATATGGTAAACTTCCATGTACTCTGATATTTTCTCCTTTAAGTAATATGGAAAAAACCAGGACTACTCTTTTCCATCTGACTGCATTTTAGATACATATTAAAATCCCAGAATACTTGGAAGAATGAGTAATAGTCACCAATGAGGGGGAGGAGGATAAATGTTATAAAACAGCGTCTGGCGTGTATGAAACCAGCACAAGACTGACAAATCCAGAATCTTAAATTGCCAGTTTGTTTAGCTTCTCTTCTTAAAGGAAAATGCTCCTGTTTAAAAAAAAAAAAATCAGAATAATTTTCTCTTGAAAACCTTGGAGTTGCCTCCCATTTACAAGTCAGTATTAAAGTTACTGCTTGAAGCATGTCCTCGTCTGTGTGAAGCAGAAGCTTAGTGATTCTTAACTCCCTGTTTCTCCAGTGGTCTCAACATTAGATTTCCTCATTCACCACACGGTGACCACTTGACATTCACGAGTTGGCCCTCAAATGCAGTAAGCCTGGGAGCTAGACCCAATACAACTGGGCCCTCCCAGTTTCCCTAGAGCTAAATGGAATAGACAAATGCAAGTCAAACCAACAGCAAGGAAAGTACTTTTAGTACCAGTGATGAATGTCACTACTTGGAATTCAGCTATTTCAAGTCCACAGATCCTATTGTGGCAGGTGCTTCACAAACACACAAAAAAGACAGGGTTCTCCAGAGTCTGCATTTTTGGCTTTTTGGGTTTTTTTGAAGAACTTAGGTTGCATGCCTTCTCTATTTCTTTGGTGTGCGGGATGGATCAGCAGTGCTGTGGAAGAAGGCTGTAAAGCTATCATGTATCATGTTACCCAGCAGTGTATACACTATCATGGTCATGGCAGCCACAGTAAATCTGTGCATCTTATTAATGTTTGCTGCCTGGTTCATCCTACTCCAGCTTTCTAAGTCTTGGGCCAGAGAGAACTTCTTTTGACTATTTGGCACAGGGACTCTCTTGAAGAGCAATTCGGGTATGGGGAAAGAAACGTCTGCTTACTTTCTTCACTGTGGTACAGTCCACAGGGGTAATTCCTTGCTGAGTACTAAGCTCGTGGATATTCATTCCTTTTCAGTATTTCTAACTTCTGGCCACACATCTGCTTTGCCAACATGGAAAAAACTAAGACTTCCTGCTCTCTCTGCCCTCATCTGAATGAGTAAACTGTAGCCAGTTAGACAGTTTGTAAGGTTGCTGTAACAGCAGGTCTGCTTTCCCCCACAGCTGTAGAGCTCTGATCAACATAAAAATGAAGGGCAAAACCGAGACTGATAGAAGTATTTGCAAAAATTAATGAGTTTTGCAACACATATGAGATGCTGTCACATGGGCATTACAGCAACAGGCACTTCAGAGATAAAGTTGGTACCTCTGAGGTATTCAGAAGGGCTCCAAAGGGAATTTAACAAGGCTAATTCCAGCTGGAAGCCAGACAAACCACAGAAGAAGGCCCAGTGACTACAGTCATGTGAAAAGAGGCCTGCGTAGATTAGGGAGATAGATAGGCAAGAATTTGAAAATATGAGCAAGAAAGATACAGGAAAGGTACTGCCAGTAGCTTACATAATACCAGCCTATAAATGCAACAGGACAACAGCAGCATTTGCCAAAGCATTGTCAATGGGATAGAAGGCTTCTCAGAGGTAATTGAGAATAAAATAAAAGGTACTGGCATAAGGACAGAAATGACAAGATGGGGAGGGCTGGTGGAAAAAGGAGAGCTACCAAGGACAGATTTATTTTGGTGCACAAGGAAAGATGTTGCTGAATTTCAAGACAGATAACTGCTGCTCAGGACTGAAGATATATGTGCATAGTCATCAGAAGAGAAAGACAGATTAATCCAATAACTGCAACGTATACAGCTCTGCTGCTGTTCACACCTTCTCGGCCACAAGGATACTGATAAATATATTCCGCTGCTGTGAATGTAGAAGCTCTTCACAAGTCTTTTTTTGTCTTAGTCGTTCAGGTCAAACTACAGGACTTAACTTGTACCTCACAGTGAGCTTTTCTCTGTCTGGTCCATACACACGGTATGAAAGCTTGTTCACCATCACGAGACTAAGATTGCTTAAACATGAAACATCATTGCATGTCTTTAAGTTCAACAGAGATGCAGTAATTATTTTCACCTCATAATTAAAAAAAAAAAAGCTGGAAATCAAATGACAATCCCTTTCATTGCACCACTGGAAACATTATTGTGAATAGTCTTTACAAAACCACAAGAAAGAGCAAGCTAAAAGGACACACATAGTGGCAGAGTTTTAATTCAGGCCATGTAATTTAATTCTGAATTAATTAGACCAAAGGGAAACTGAATTAAAAAAAAATACCTGTTGGATTATGCAGAATGGAGTTCCTCTTCTTAATAGCTCTGGAAAGATTACAGAGTTATGAGGCTCCATCAATCAGAACAGAAAAACCAAAGAGCAAGGATAAATCGAAGGTTAAGTGCATGGCACTGAGGAATACCCTAACCACCTTCCTTTTGCTATTATAAACTGGGTGGGTTTGTGTTGATGGACCTATAAAGAAGGAAAAACAGCAATCTATATTCCGACAGAGGCTTTCTGCCTATACATTTCCCCTGATATATATAACCATCTTGTATTTTGCCACCTCAGTTAACAGACTGTCACTATTTATGTGTGTTGATTTTCTAACAGAAAGAATGATCTTATTCTCAAAGGGCTATTAATTTATTAGAAATTCCTTTAGCACAGGAAAAGACAGCACTCCAATATTTTTTTATTGCTTCTGTTCAACAGAAGGGCAGAACAAAAGGAAAGGAAACAAAGCCCTAAATCCACAGGAAGATCAAACTCCTTCCTGATGTAACTCCAGTGAAACAGTTTAATACAGCACAGAGATGTGCTCTGTCCATGTTTTCTGCTGTGATGAACACAGGAACAGTAAATGTCCTAAATATTTCAGGAACCTCAAATACTGCAGTATGGTAGGACTCAGGATGGAGATCTTGGACTGGAAGAGAATTTTATTTTTGCTTTGTTTGTTTCCTTTTCATTGCACGGCCTGGAGATTGCACATCCTCAGGGAGTCACCCAGTTCCTTTCTAAATCAAGAGGTGGTCTGAGTTGGGTTTCAGTGGGAGCTGTAACAGGCCGTACATCCATAGGAAACAAGCTGTTACCTAACAGTACATTATTATATCATGTTAATCACTAGAAAGGTGTACCATCAACATATTCCAGTTGCCTAATTTTTCTTAACCGACTTTCTGCTGCAGGTTATTTCGTGCCTTTAGTTCAACAATTGTGCTCTTTAAAAGGACAGTGCTAATTTTGTCATAAAACTTGCATTTATAAAACCAAACTTTTATAAAACCTGAAACCCAAGGAATTGCTATATGCTATTATTTGCTATATGCTGTCATCAGGCTGTATGGCTCCAGTCAGCAGCAACAACAGGAGCCCTCTCTGCTGCAGCAGCACATAGGCCAGCTCTGAAAGTGGCATTCAAGGTGTTTAGGTTGCTTTGATGTCTATGGTTTCGGAAGTCCCTGCTGGATAGCGTTCTTAATAAAGTTGTCTCTCACACCCGTGTGGGATTTCATTCAAAGTCCGAAGTACTACTCTACTCCCAGGTTATGCTACCACAGGTCCCTATCCACGAATACCCTTCCTACCTTTTGGGATGTCACTTGAGCTTGCTTTTCCAAGTGCTTCTGCTCTTTTCTAATGCAGTGTGAATGTCATAAATGAAGAAAATCATTTATGTTTCCCATAATCACTCCAGCTGAACAAAAGCACCAAGTTCTGCATGGAATTGAGAAGCAGCTGATCATTTTTGGGCACATGAGGCTGAGCGGGGAAATCAGTGTGGTTCTTCCCGCCCTCCTCCCTCTCTCCTAAACCGGGATTAAATCGCACTTTGAAAATCGCGTGCCAGGTCACATCCTGAGCAGTAAGAATTTCGGAAGGGTCTGGCGCACACATTAAAGGGTTCGTGGAAGCAGTCCAGAGCGCTTCTCACGGCGTGGGTCTAATTAGTCATTCAAGTTGTTTGGTTTTAAATGAGGCACACGTTAATTTTAGGACGGCGGGGGCGGG
>VYZM01018171.1:552085-564334 GCA_013398915.1 Dromas ardeola
AAAAAAAAAAAAAAAAAAAAAAGTTTGTCTGTGGACTATTAAGATGATTAATGCCTTTCTCTCTATGGCTGTCTCACAGCCCTTGCATCTTGTGGAACTTGAATTCTTGAGGGATTTTTATTCATAATATCATTGATCAACAGTCTGCAAGTGCATTGCCACTTAGTCCACCTTGTGATGGGTGACTTGAGAGAAGGTGCAGGCTGTGTATCTCTTGTGCATTATTTTTTCAATAAAATCGTATCATATATTAGCCTAGCCTAATGCATTTACAGCTGAGAGGAAGGAAGGAGGAAAACTAGGGATGAAGGATGGGAAAACAGGTTTTCACATATTACTGTACATAACTTCAATTCTCACTACTTCTTCTGGCTGACCAAACTGCTTTTTAACTTTCTTGTGGTTCTTTTTGGCCCTTGAAAATAATGGGTATGTTCTGAGTAAATCCAGGAGAGTCATCCTATGAAAAGTTTTTGCCCAGTCTGTGAATGCCACCGAAACATTTGCACGCAAGAATGTTTTGTGGAATGTAGGAGTGCAAACAAAAACCACAAGGCATAGATTGGCTAGACTTGTGCTTGGATTGGTTATGTTGAAGAAGAGAATTGAAGAAAACTGTTCTGATCCCCTAATTCCTCCCTGCACTGGGATTCTGAAATGCTTGTTTCTATGTGTTAGAGTATCTGAGTCCCAGAACTCTGGAAACTGATCATCCTCTTTCAGAAAGGCATGGGCATGCAAAGTATTGACATCAAATCAAGGAGAAAATATCAACAAATTTAGTTATCAGAACTGATGTAGTAGAAGCTACATACGTCTGGTAGCCTAAACATAAATTCTAAAAAATACAGTTTCCTTGATCTGCTACTTTTTGAAATTAATATTCCTTAAAAAAACCCCACCCATCAAACCTTTGTTCACAAAAGACATACATATAAGTGAGTAAAACTGAAATAATTTCTCCTTATTAATGGAAACTTTAGAGTATTAAGGCAAGGTCAGTTTGCAGCCCAGGTTAAATCATCAATAGTAACACTGATAAGTGGTGTATAAAGACTTCCTTGCTGAAAGTGGCTGTACTGACACATCACAAGACTGGATATTCATGTTCAGTATTTGTTGCAGTCAATACATTTGTATATTCCTTTTTGTAAAGTGACCAAGCATCATCTTAAAATAGTCAGAGCTTTGACCCCAGGTGTCGCATTAATGAATTATTTCAAAACGTCCCTGCTTTGACTAAAACTTTATTCCAGGATTCTGGCTAAATGTACCCATGACCAGTTTGTACACCTGACTAAAACTGAAATTTTCTCTCAGTGTTTATAAGAACATCTGCATTTCTTCTGAGCCTGTGTAAACTAGTTAACTTTTTGTTTTGTTCACGTGAGGGGAACTCTCCTGTTCCCTCAGTCAGGCTGAGACACTTCTATTTAGACTTGAAGAGATGCAGAGAATCTTGTGATGTGGGTGACTAGGTATGCTCACAGTATTCACTTCAGGAAAATATTCTGCTGTCAGTCTTCCTTTTATGAGCTTCCATTGATCTCAGGTGTATTTTAGGTGCTATTTTTTGTTTCCTGACCAGATTAGATGCTGGCAGTACCTTGCACAATGGCTTTTTTTGATGCTTCCCTGTATATCGGTAGGAAATGTCAAGGGTAGCTTTTTTCTCTTTTCAGACTTTCATCAAACTGGTGACGGAGTGACTGTGTAATCAGTTTATACATTCAAGTACCTTCTCGGCCTTGGTAACTTCCAGCTGTCACAGCAGAACTTCTGCTTGTCTTACTGTTCAGGTCCTGACCTTGCCTTCAGGGCTGATGAACTGCATTCCCTGTCACGGCTTCTGTTCACGTGGTTCCTCCCACCTGGTGTTCTAGTTGTTTGGTGAATCAGAAGTGCCTCTATACTTTTTGTCAGCAGCAATTTTTATTAGACACCTCAATTCTCTTGTCACTAGTAGGATTGTTAAATAAAACTAGCTGCAAGATAATTCTTGGCAAACTCTTCTGATGATCTGTGTCAAGCCTGACATTTTTTTATTATCTTCTGTGGCCAGTTACTTAGTCACTTTGCAATTCTTCTATTAAATAAGGTAATTGCCAGCTTTATTAATTTTTTTATGCAGCTGTTGACAGCTGCAGATGAGATCTACGGATTTCCCTTGTCTTTTTAAAATTTTTTTTAAAAGCTAATCTGTCACCATTGACTTTGGTATTTCCTTCTAACTTAATCTGAAATCTTGCATGTTACTGATTGTAGTAGCGCTGATTTCCCTTTTCTCCCCTCACCTCCGACTCTAAGACTGGTATTCTGTTTGCTCTCCAGCCATCGTAGAGTATCTTCCCACTGGCTTTTTTTTGCTTAAAAGGTATAGATTATGTGTCGTGGTTTGAGCTGGACTGGCCATTGAAACGAACAACAAATGCACTCTGAGGAGGACAATTATGGTTTTTAAATGTTTATATTGGCTAGAGGTGAAATAGGCACAATAATCTGAGAATGCATGAAAGTTTTATTTGCAACTATGTATACAATTTAATCTGCCTTTTCTTTCAGAAATATGTAGCAGTATCATCTGGTTTCCTCAACTCATGCTCAGGAAGCTATTACTTCTGATTCCATGTTGATTGTGAAAGTTTCAAGGCCTGTTTCATAGTAGACATCCTGTATTTGTTTCTTTACTAAGAAATTTTCACTTCTTCACTTAGTTTCGGTGTGTTGTTCAATAACTTTGTTTTCAATATCTTTTAAATCATATTTTTGTGAAAGTTTTAGCTTTATTCCTGTACTTTAGAGAAATTGCACCTCATATATTAATCAACTCTTTCCCTGCCTTTTTAGGAGGTGTGGGAAAGCTGTTTATTTAGTTAGGCTTATTTCATCTTGCAAGTTGTCTACTGCACACTGCATCCCATGAGGCATTTCCAGATTTTTCTGCACATCTAATGAAGCAGCAGCTCAGCATTATCAATTTCAGAGAGTTTGAATTCCTCAGTCTACTTAAACTATTCCTTTTGCATATTACTCGTTTGAGTCAAAGAAGTTAATTTCCCGTAGTGCCCAATTCACTGTGATATTTTTAATTCTAATAAAATAAAATCTGTACCAAGGCCAGTTTCTTGGAATCTACTGCAGACTCTCAGCACTCTGAGGACGACTGTCCTTTTTCAAAGTGTGTGGTTTTTGTGGTTTGTTTTTTTTGGACCCAATTGGATTCTGTTCAGTATGTTTGGGTTATTTTAATCTACCACAGTTCTAAGTGGTGTAGATACGTATCGCCCCTACCTCTACTGGCTCTTCTGAGTAGTGTGCACGTTTCTGTATGTATTTTAGCCACCAAAACTCTGTTTGTCCCTGTGGTATCTAGTCTTGTATTTAATTCAAGTTCATCAGTTTTGTAGTATAGGCCTGGTTTGTTTGTTTGTTTGGATTTTGTTTGGGTTGGTTTGGTTTGAGGCTTTTTTGTACACAAATACTTCACAAGTTTTATCTGGTCTCTTTACCAGGGCAGACTACTTGTCTGACTGACCCCTGTTCTCATCTGTATTTGGACATTCAGTCCTCTATCAAAGTGCCAGAGATAAAAGTCCTTCTTGGCCACATCCTCATTTTCCTTTGCTAGTGCAGTGAGGTTAGATGTGGAGATTGTGTGGGTGCCCAACAACTTTCGCTTCTCATTTTCATCTCTAAATCCCTTCTTGGGTGTGTCACCTTGTCCTAGAGGGTCAGTGTCCTTGTCTCATGAATGAGAGCCCATAGGCAGGAGAGTCCTGCTGAATGACTCTGAATACTCTAGTGTTTCACCCATCTTTCTCTGTCCTCATTATTTTAATGCCTCAAATGCCTCAAAAAGGATTTATCAAATCCTTTGAGATATAGCTGGATCGGTTGTTTGAAGTCCTGCCATATAAATGATCTTTAGATTTCCTGTGCCCTGCCCCATTCTGTTTTGTGACTGTAACTTAAGTACCCTTGAACACCCGGAAATAATACAGCTTCATATCAGCAGGGAAATACATAAAGTGCAAGGAGGAGGGGGAAGGGCTGACATATGTGAATCATTTGATGAGACTGTGAAAGCATTCACTTAAATGTGACTTTACTTATATATTTTTTAATATATATATATATATATAAACANTGAAATCACAGATATAGTAGTACCTGTTGCCATAGTTTTTCAGCAGCTATTGCTACAGCTGAGGCAATTTTGCAGGTCACCACATGTAGAGAAATAAATAGATTCTGGACTTTGTGGGCATCATAACTGGCCACGTCTATTTCTTTTTTTTTTTTCTACGGGAAAAATTCCCTGAATAAACTCACCGTGAATAGGCTGCAGCTTCTGCAGGACATTATGTATTTATTCTAGTGGATCCTGGAGGATGGTATATATTTTCTCTGGATCTTGTTGTTTTAACATAACTGCTTTTTAATTAATTCTTCCATGAAAGTTTTGTAAACATTTGGGCCTCAAGTGTCCTAACCTGAGGCTGATGAGGGTTTTTTTGTGGGTTTCTGTGTGTACATGTGACACTAAGAGGAAAAGAAGAAGGGTTTATACGTACATTGGTGTTCTAATTTTGGAGAAGAGAGTAAAGTCTCTCCAGTATTACTGGTGACAAGAAAACAAATCACCTTTTTCTAGTATCTTTTCTCTCCTGCTAATCCCCAGATCCAGATTTAGTGGACAGTCATGTAAGGCTACCGTAGCTGTATGCTTACTTTCCCAGACTAATACCGTGGTTGCTTTGGCTGATCTCCACTGTTTTTCCATCCTTACTCTTGTGTGGGTTTTCCTACTAATTTTTTAAAAGGCAGTGTGTGTTATGTGTCTGCTCACCGCGCCTTACATGATGGTTTTAAATGTGGGGAGGGGATGAGGGCTGCCCTGCCCTGCCTGTATCTGGCTTGCCTGAGAGCGAAACAGCTCAACTAGGAAGAGCCCCATGGAGTTCTAGGTCACTCAGCTCTGATTCACGACAGTTAACACATAGCGATAAAAGTCTGTTTATCCATAGTAGATGCATTATGTTGTGTTTGGATTTTTTTTTTAACCATTCATCTGCACTAAATAGGCTGTTGTGAATGGCAAAGTTTTAAAGTAAAAATGCTTTCTGTAAGAGTGACAGATCTGGTATACAAAGAGCTTCCAGTATTCATCCCTATTTTTTGTGCTATTTATCCCCATTTTGGGTTGTTATTTCAGAAGGGAAAATCTTAATGGCAGTGAGCGTCATGATTTTGTGCTTTATCAGAAGTGGGTAAATGAAGTCTGTCTATGCCTGCACTGACAGTAGGGTGTCTTTCTGTTCTGCGGCAGCTTAGCTAGCAGTAGAGCATGGATATTCTCATGCAGAACAGCGCACGTCAGGAGGCTCGCTTTAAAAATCTCTCTTAAGCAACAAATAGACATAGTTCCTTTAACCTGTTTTATCCAGCCTGGTCTGCACTTCAGAAATGGTAGGTGAGAGGACAGAAAAAGCTGTGGCAATACTACCTTTGGTCTTATTCAGTGTAGTAGGTACTTCCTGACAGACCTCCAGCTGGTGCTTCTACAGTGCGTGCACAGCTCTGGGCAAACCTGGAGTTCAGCTCTAATGTTATTCAGTAATTCATATGGTCTGACAAATCCTTTTTTTTCCAGAAGCAGTGTTATTCTTTTCCCCACTCACCAAAGACAGGGATAAAGAAGACCAGAACTCTTTAATTTTTAGGAGTTCAGCTGAGTAAAGAAGAGAGAAGAGGATGGATGAAACCAGAGAGAATAGGTAAAGGATACAAGCCAGGTGATTGTTTTGGGCTGTGGGAGGGAAGGGAGTTCACAGTCATGGCCTGAGGGAAAGTAGAAAGACTTGTCACTGCAGCAGTGGCTTTTTTTAAAGTTTAACTCCCTAAATTGTAGAAAAATTGTGGGCGCTTCAATTAAGTAATGACCACAAAAATGAAGGTGAACAGAAATGCTGAATCTGTAGAACACACTTCTTGCTGTCAGCCAAATTTCCTGCCTGAAACCCGTGATCAGCTCAAAGAGGGAAACTGAAGCCTGCTACATAGAACTCTTCCTTAAATTTTTTGAAATCCTTGTTGGGTAAAAGAAGGTAGAAGAGAGAGAACTTGTTCCATGCCTCTATCGGGGTGCTGGAGATTTTGGACCCACTTGTGTATGTCATGCCAGTACAAAGGCTGCAGGGAAGGGTCAGGCAGGAGGCTCACTCCTCTTCCTCCCCTGTGGTGCCTGACTTGGTGGCACAGGAAGAAGCATGTGGGTACCAGGGCAGCTTGCTGGTAAAGGCAATATCTTGACTGGAAACAAGGGACGAGCAAAATTCAGTACAATCTGCTAATGAAGCAATGAAATGGCTTAGTTTGAAGAGGAGCAGGTATGCCTGCTTCTGTCACCTGCTGTAACGAACCAGAGTGGTGGAATAGGAAAGCAATTGGTCTCTTGAAAACAGTTCTGAATGAGTGTTGGAGACTCTAACTTAATCATCTTTGTGGTTTGATTCCTGCTTCTCTGTGGTAACATGCAACTTCGTATGTCTGTGTGCTTTTTCTAATGGGAAGATTTTTCTCTTCTTGAAAGACAGAAAAACTGCGGGGGAGCTACTAAATTCTGAAAGCTATATTTAGTTTAGAGCAATTAAAGCTAGCACTGTATAATGACACTTGTAACTAGCTTATCCATCATGCGAACTGTAAGATTTTTTTAATAGTTTCAGTCAGACTTGGTATTACTGGCAGCTTTTGCTCATGTGCATCAAACTGAATTTTAGAAGGCATGTCTGTTGCAGGTTGTTTCGGGCAAGTCACTTGCTTTCTTACTGTTCCCTGTCACTTTGTTCCTAGTTCCATTTTCAGTGGAAACCAGCATAATTCTGTGTTGCTTCCAAAAGGGGTAGTTCTGCTCTACCCTCCTGTCTGCAGCTGCCCGATTTGCTCTTTTCATCTCTGATATGTGAACTGATTCAGCAAACTGTGTGGCTAAAAATCTGGCTCTTTTCCTGGTTAGTTATTAACTGGATTAATTTCCCACTCTCATTCCACTCTCTAGTTGTGTTGCTACTGGTTTTAGGAGGAGTTGCCGCAGAAATAAACATCTAACTTTGAGACGGGAGAGAGTTGTCTGGTTGCTCCCCAGGGCCCCTCTCTTGCTTGCTGCAGATTTACACCAAATTACACTCAATTGCCAGATTAGGTCTTTGTTACACTCCTGGTAGGCTATTCCAGAAATACTTAGAAATGTGTAGCTTCTTTGGGACTAATACAGTACAAAACAGCTTAATGAATTGTAGATTTGTTAAAAGGTTAATTATTGCATGTTCATTCTTTTTTTTCCTTGGGTACCAAATAATTAATATTCTCTGTTCTGCATTAAATGAGCATCCCTCTATGATGCTCACATTAGCTGTAGTCATCCACTGTGAGATATGTTTATTGTTCAATTTATCCTTCTCTTCCAATGTATCGGGCTCTAGAATTTTTCTAATGTGTGTTTGTGAGCATGTCTGTACAAGTGTGGATTACTACTTTTTTTTTTGTGCCTGTGAAATAAAAAAAGTTATAAATCAATCAACAGTGCAGTTAAACTGGTGTGTATTTCCCAGATGATTTTAAGAAGTGTGCACCTGTATTGCAAAATATTCAGGGAAAAAAATATATGGGTGCATCCCTGTGCTCACTGATCAGACTAGGTCACTGCAGCACAGTGGTGTGAGGAGCAATGGGAAACACAGGATCTTTTTTGGACCAGCAACTCGTGGGGAAAACTTCATTTCTGGGAGGAGGAAGACCTGCTGTGTGTGCAAAAATGTGGAAAGATTTTTGGAACAACAGAGGCATCAGTTAGCTTTATGGGGTGGCTAAGTGGTTTGATATAAGCCTGAGCTCCCTGATTGACTTTTTGGATACCTTTAGAAACATCATTCAAGGTGAAGGCCCCTGCATTTGGCTTGTCCTAGGTGTCATGGATTTCATTAATTCTGCGGTTGTGACAACAAGGCCAAGCTCTTGTGCAGCCCCCTGTGTAATAAAGTGGAAAAATGTGGATATTGCTTTGGTTAACTCTTATCTAAATAAAAGTTTTGAGATTGAAATGGTGGAAATAACAACTCCACTTTCCTGTCGTGCAGTTTGTGGAGTTGCTGCGTAAGGTCTGACCTTGTGGTCTGTGTTGAAAAGTTCAGTTATTTTTCTTAATTTTGGGATGGTTTTTTTTGATTTGTTTTGGTTGTGTGGTTCTTTTGTGTGTGGGTTGGGTTTTTTTTTTGTTGTGTGTGTTGGGTTTTTTTAAGTCATCATGTGTTTTGGAAGTCACACAGAACTGCTAATGTCCTAGTGTACCTAGTGAGGGAGAATGCATAGGTTGTTTCCTTGTATCTGTCACCTTACTTTGAGGTCCCTCTAGGGTTCCTGCTATTTCAATGTGATATGTAATATACTCCTGATAACTAATGTAATTGTCTCTAACCTATCTCAGATGATTTTTTTCCTATTTCTCTTACATTGTTCATGTAAATAACGCAAAGAATTAAAGGCAACTTTTCAAAGCTCTTTTAATTTTTTTTTCAAAGGTTCATCATAAGGTGATTTTGTTGCCTTAGCCCTGAGAAGTTTTTAGTATATGATTAGTTGGAAGTTTTAAAGGTAGAACAGCTTAATTTCTGAGTTACTGGGAAAAACGCCAGCCATGGATTTGGGAAAGTCTGAGTAATAAAATTGTAAAGCTGGTTCATCACTCAAATATGTTATTATTTCAGCTGCATCTGCCCACCGCGCTCCTACAGGCTAAAAATGTCAATAGGCTCTTACATTAGTAGCTATTTTAAGTCTCTAATCTTAAAAGGCAGCACAAATGAAAGAGTCTTAGATTAATATAAACCATCAAAGGTAACACATCAAGTGTTCTTTCTTGCTCTAGCTTTGAAAACCTCCATGCTTGATATTTGGATTCTTATTAAAAATATACAAGTTCATATATTAAAAAATCTGATCCTAAAATTAGATCACAGATGTTTAGACTCCAAACCAGCTGTGGACGGTGGCATTTTCAGTAATGTAACAAATAGAAGAAGCAAGGAATAGAGTGTAAACATGATGTTAGGAGTTATTAAACGTAGACAGTTGATAATAGAAGGCATAGAATAGAGCAATAGAAGTATTGCTCACAACTCAGTGAGTCGAAAACAGGGAAAAGGATTTCCTTTTTACTTGGAAAATAAGCTAACGCTTTAAGAATAATACTAAATAAAGGCCAGTAATATAAATAATTCAAGAAATTCAGAACAGTTTAGTTCCATTACTGAAATGAAGCTGTGTGGTCTATTGACAGCATATAGAAATAACAACTAAGAAAAAAGTTAAATTATAACTACTAAAGCTGCTATTTTAAGAAAAAAACACAAACTACACAGTGAGTAACAGTTTTGAATCTAGGGTACAAATAACTTGAGGGATTCTATGTTTCTCATATTGGTATTGAAGAAAGACCAGGAAAGCCTCAAAGCACTGGAGGAAGCTTAATGATGTGCTAGATTTTATAAACAGTAAATTATATGTGGTACCCAGACACTGGTTCATCTGCTGTTGATTACAGACTTTTGGAAAGATTATCATCAAGCTGATATGGGAACCGACTTCGTGCAACAGAAATTCAAATCTAATAATTGGAATGAAGCAGCATACAGTCTATGAATATAGAGGCTAAACTATTGATCCTTTTTAGCTCAAGTTGAGCACGTTAAATTTTGTCATAAGCTATTTCTTTTTGGTAGTGTTGATATTGTACAAAGAGGTCCTGCAGGCTGCTAAAACTGTAAAATTGGATTGTCTGCAGAAAAAAAATGCATTTGACTAAATGTCAAAACTGTGTATTGGTTGCTTCAAAGCAACAGCTGAAGAGCAATATGAGTTTGTCAGAATAGTACCCCCTGGCATCTCTTTCTATGCAGGATTCCTCTTCCTTTTTTTGTGCTGACAAGATGTTTGAGTTCCCTACACCCTCAGTAGAGTTACACGCTTGTGCAGAATTTGAATCCTTGGGGCAAGAAAGGTTTCTGTTACAAAATGCATTGCTCTGTTAGCGTGTTAGTAGACTAAAACTTAGTTGCTTAGTTATGTAGGGGAGTGTTGCTAACCTGAACTTCTAATACATCTTCCTCTCCTGAAAGATACGTAGTTGTAGATGCTCTATTTTAGGGAAATTTTTTTGGAGAGTGGGGGGACAATGACAAAACAAACCAAGGTAGAAAATTTTCCAGATATTAGTATATTGTAATCCTTACCTCCCTTGTGCTTCCCAGGTGTGGAAGGACAATGCAGCACAAAGTTTTGTTTCTCACCTGATTTTTTGTTTTTTTTCAGATCCAACACCACGCTCATGTGAGCTTGCCATGTCTTGCCTAATGGAATTGCTCAGATATTCACTGCTGTAAAAGAGGAGGAGATTTGGATTCTTCGTAGTCGGCACTGAGAGACTACCCACTCACTGTAAGTCAGTCTTCCTTATACCATGGATGTGGTGCCCTCCCTTCAGGAAAGCAGAAGTTAAATTGATGTGGAGCCTGTTTCAGCCTAGAGGGGACATGATGAAAGAAGCTTCTTGCTATGATTCATTCCATCAGTGGAGAATGGGAGAGGACTGTAGTATAGCTGGCATAGAGGCAGGACTTCAACCCACTTTTGGGATGATACATTGTGCTTAATTTTATGTCTAGAAGACAAATTGAAGGATGTAGCAAGGAAATGAAATAGGTAAACCTGAAGTTGTGCTTATGTAACCTTATATTCTGCCGAGATGAGGTTAATTGTTCAAAAATACCTCAAAGCTGTGTTACTTTTGAGGGAAATGGAAAAAATACCGTTTGATGGGTTGTACTGTGTTTGGGTTCCCTTTTATCGTAAGCTTTGGAATTTCCATTGATCACCTACCACGTCAGGAAGGGGACTCTCGCCTATTGTGGCCGTTGAACTCTTTGTGGTTTGTGTCTCATTTTGAAATGCTCTCTATAGACTGCAGCCAAAGATAAGACTTTGGCAAGGTTGAGATTATATTACTGGTGATATTGAAAAACTTCTCATGTTGCTGGTGGGCGTGTTTTTTGCCTGAGTGCTTACTAATTGTGAGATTTATTATTAGGAGGAAATTCTCTCCCAAGTCATATTGCCAGTCATGGCACATGCTGCCTTCTCTGATAGCGTGTAAATGTACTCACAGTGCATCCTAAATACCTAATTTCTCTTTTGGGCTAGGGATGTTGATAATGCATTTGAGCTTCCCGGCTGGCTGCTTGTGCTTTAACTTTTTTTAAAATTTATATATGTATTCTTGACCTTTTTAACCTATGGGTATTAAATTAGTATTATAGGGCACATAGGACGGGTAGGATGTTGTAGGTCCTAAATGCATATAACTTACATATCCAGCCTTCCACAACTGCAAGAAAATGTTCTGAGCTATATAGTTCTTACAATCCTGCAATTGTATATAAACTAACATTTTGAAATTAGTGTTAACAGGCTTACATGGATCTTCTACCTGTAAAGCAGAACATAGCAATGCTATTCTGCACTAATTTCTCATTATACTTGCATCTCTGTGTAGGCTTAGTCATTGCTTTAAGTTTGGGGAATTCTTTTAGGTTAAATCTCTTACAGTTTCTATTGTGAGCATGTAAAAGGTATTGCTAGCTGTATATTGCCCAGTAGGACTTACTTTCCTCTGGAAATCTGGAGATGGGTCATGAAAACTAAAGTATGTTGCAGGCACAAGGGTTGACTCTTTGGTAGATGTGGCTGCTATAAAGTTAGAGTTGGAAGAGCAGAGCAAGGAGTGGTAAATACTTCTACTTGGTTTTATTTGTGTTGGTGGGTACAGCCATACTGCTACAATGGGCACTCTCTGGGAGGTGCCCTGTTCCTATAGGATCCTTTTACCTATGCAGATAGCAGAGTTTGTCAAATACTGTTACAAAATAGTTAGCTGATTATGTTGGGAAGTTTTGTGTTTAAGTAGCAAAGCAATGTTTCATGATTGTCTGATGACTTTCAAAAAGTTTCAGTGTACTTGGCAGAAGTGAATATAGACCTGCTCCACCCCAGTGTGCAACATGTGGCTATTTTATTTACAAAGGGGGTTCCTGTGGAACAGGTATGTTCATGGCTTCACATGCAGTCATGCAGGAAACCTGTGAAAAAGTCAGGGCAAGCCCTGGCTTTGCTTATCCTAATCTTTCAATGAAGAAT
>VYZM01018171.1:564350-609490 GCA_013398915.1 Dromas ardeola
TTCGCTATATTTTCCTCCATTGAAAGACAATTTTGATAGTTGCTAGAAGGAAGGGTGGTAGATCTACAGGGATACAAAACTAACAGAGCTTGAATAGTTAGAAAAAAGGTATTTTTTCATTGCTCCTTTAACAACTGTAGCAGAAGGCCACAATGAGAACTAGTATTTATCTTAACAATAATATTTTTGTTTCCCTACTGACGTAGTACAATCCTGTTGGCATATGTTCTTGGAATGCATTAATACTTTGTAACACCCTTTCTTAAAGATAGATTAAATGTCACATTAACACATGGTGTGATTTCACTGAATAGCTCTATGTCTTTGAAAAGGAAAGAAACAGCTCAAAGTGAGTTCACTTTAAAGTAAAGTTATCTTAAATTCATTTTTATAAAGTTCAAAACTGAATCTATGGCTGTTATAGAAGCAGTTTCCATATGTTACTGAGCCTTTAGAGGAATTCTTTACTTCTTTCTTCAATGTAGGAAAATATAGCGAAGGAAGTGATTCTCATTTCTCAGTCCTCATAAATTTTATTTAAGAAACTTAATGGAACCCCTGTGTATTCCTTTGATATTTTCTCTCATATTTGCCAACCTAAAATTACAAGCTTAATTTTTCAGTATAAATATGTACATTGATTTTTGTTTTTATCTTACTTGAACCACTGACATAGTAAATCTTGTGAAAGGTATTTAATTTTACTTTGTAAGCTGGATATTGACAGAGATATTAAAAAATATTGTCAGCTTGAGAAACTCATTGTATGTACAGAGCTAAATTCTGTGCTAAAATATGTCATTTAGTACTTCCTTTGAAGGAAAATGAGGTCAAATCTTAGTGCGCATATACTTGTAAATGCAAAAATAACCAATGTGCACAACCCTAGTTCTTCTTTGTGCAGAAGCTCGTGTCTATGAATTTAAGCAACTTTTCTCAGATGAATTCCAAAGTGTTTCTTGTGGCTTTAGTCATGAATACTTGCACCAATTTATTCAAAGGATAGTAGCATAGGTAGATGTTCCTGCAAAAAAAGAGTAGACAAAGAGACAAAAAAGATGTTTAACTTACTGTCGTAATAGTTGCTGTTGAAACAAATTAATTTTGTATTATTATTTAAGACTAAAATAAACTATACATCTGAGCACAGTGGATGGCATCTATGGAAGGTAGGGGCGAAGAAGCAGGGTAAGTTTCTCACAAGAGCATAATTTGTAATTTCTAGTTTTAGTTGTAGGTACTTTGATTTTAAACAGATAATACCTGATTAGACAGAGAAACTGTTTGAAACAACTGGACTGCTGACTTAGTATGATTACATAATAAAGTCATTTTTAGAATTTGTGTCAGTAGAAATTAAACGTTTGTGAAATTATGAAAAAGTGGATCAAATATACAGGCATAGTTTCATTAGTATGGCATTGTAAACCAGTCATAGCTTAAATGCATCTCTTAGGGCAAGTTGTCACCTGTAAATGCCAAATGTGTCAGATTGATGTTGGGCTTGAAGTGGTGTGACAAGGATGTGAAGTCTTTGGTCCTGTGGTGTCAAGGCCAGAGACTGTTTTCCCTGCAGTAGTGACACAGAACGTCTCGGCTGTGGAAATTCATGTCTCTTTAATAGTTACGGCTTCCTACCTCGGGAGAGGCTATGAACTTAAGTGCTTGAAACAGGCAATTAGCATAGCCAAAAGTAACTTACAATAGAAGACTGTGAATCTCATCTATGGTTAATCAAACCTTTGATTCCTTATGCTTATATGCAGAGAAAAGAAGCAACTGCTGTGTGTCTCATTGTTCCAGAGAAGATCAGGGTTGTTGCCCTTCATTTTAGCAGCAGGAGCAAATTGCCACCTTACTGGCATTACGAGGAGGATTTTACAAAGTGAGATCCTGCTTCCAGAAAGTGATACAGGTAGTCCAGATTCTTACCACTGAAAGTGTTTTCATCGTGTACTCACTAGAAGCACAGACTTTTCATCTGGAGGTCATGAACTCAGTCAGTCCTTTGATGTAAATCAGTTTTGTACTTGGAGAAGCCATGAAAACTTGCCCCTTGTTTTAAGAGTAGCTCTAAGATACCATCTGACTTTCAGTATATGTTTGAACATGTCTTTCCATCAGCCTTATCTTTTTTAGAAAGCCTGGGTAACTTTTTCCTGTGTTTGCTTATGTGAACTCTGATAAGTTGGTTATTTGTCCACCAGGGGAAGAATAAAAATAATGCTTCAGATACATCAGAACGCAGAAGATTTGTTACGTTACAAGGTTGACCTTAGAAACATATTTATGAAGAGCAACTGTTACATAGCTTCAGGGCCCATTGCTTTAGAGTTGTGCAACAGCAAAGGTTTTGCATGCAAGATAATAGCATGAGAGGGGAAGAGAAGGTTGCAGGTGTTGGTGGACTCCTTTTGTAGTGTATGGTAATGAGGATGTGGGACTGAATCTTGGATCCTGGCATGCGTAATAGTGAATAAGGTATGTTTTTTGGCTTCTAGTGACTCCTTTGCTCATTCTCTGACTCCTAGTTTAAGTGTTTTATACTCCCATTTACTCTTGGGAAAAGGTCATATCCTCATTTTAATTCATATGGCAAGTTCTTGTAGCAGTAGGTATTTGAAGAAGAAATGAAAATTGCATTGTACCTTTTGGTTTGAAGAAGCTTCCTATGTCAAGCAGAAAAATGTTATGATTATTAAAATAGGTACTTTTCAAGGAGAAATAAAGATTACTTTAAAGACTGAGTAATATGTTAACGTATAATTTTTTTAAGCCACCTGTGTAACGTTCACAATCAGTGTGCTTCTGTAGAAATGTGTTTTAATCTCATTTTATCCTCATGTGTTGGTCCAAGCATGTAATCAGTTGTAGATTTTTTTGTTGTTGTTGTTGCACATCTTATCAAAGCATATATGAAGGATGAAAAAAGGTCAAACCTGACCAAGGATAATTATTAGTAGTGATTAATAAACAGAAATGTATTGATGAAAATGTAAGATGTTTGCAGTATGTGTTTAATGAGTTTTTTAAACTTACTGACTATGCCACACTTATGAAAGAGAATGTCTACTGTGGAGGCACATGCTTTTTAGTTACAAAACCATAGCAAGAACTTTTGAGAAGAAGAATATATTCTCCCGTAAACTGAAGTTACGTTGGAAGAACATTAAGATTCTGGCAGAACACCAGGCAAAGTCTTATCTGGTAGGGAGTAAAACATGCTGGCTGGTAACTTGCAGGCACAATAGTGAGTGTCAGAGAAATACAGTATAAAATTATTTTTAAAAGCTTTAAAAAGATTTCAATGCAGCAGCATGTCTTACTGTAACTTTTGCTGGCCTTACCTTCTGTCTAGGTGACTTCTGTACTTCCCTATTTCCTGGAGGAGACTCGGGCTCTGCTGCTGTATTTTTTAGAGGATAGCAAGTTATTAAAGAAAAGGAAAAGCTCTTGATCTAAAACCAGATTTTGTATGATGCCTTACCTTAAAATGTACCAAAAGTTTTCCGTCTCATTTTTCTTTTCTCTTAAGTTTTGTCAATGTGTATGTTTTTTACTCCCAGTATTTAAATACCTGAACAATTTGACAACTGACCACAGATGTGTTTGAATGTACTGCAAGTAGTAGCTTGTTTTAAACAGCAGGAATTGTGCTTTTAGAAAAATCAAAGAAACTTAAATTTTATTCTACTTTACAAGTCTAATAGTAAGTGATTAATGAAAATGTTGATACTAGAAAATTGTCCTTCTGAAGTGCGGCCAGTGTTTGGAAATGCTACCAAGCTGACAAGTGCTACAAAATTAAACAATTTAAATTCTTGGGGACTCTTATGTTAGCTAAAAGGTAGACGCTGTCAGCTGTGGTGACAGTGAAAAAGCTGAGTGTGTTTCTGGTTAAGAGACATAAATAGAATTTGGTGTTGCTGTTGAGAAGGATAAGGAGGACTTCAAAAGTGCCTCGTCCCTTTATGTGTGATTTTTAACACCAACTTTTATTGGGCAGCAACTATTTGCTTCTAAAGGTTGAAACTGTTTATTAATGCAGCTTTTAACAGTTAATGATGCACCACTCCCTACCTGCTGATTTGATTTTTGTCATCACTGGACAAAATGCTATTAATAAGGTAATAGGTACCATAAGATAAGCAAGTTTTACCTGTAATACCCTCCAGCATCTGGACAGCATGTTTTTGAGAGAAAACATTTGGTTCAGAAGTGAAAAAAGCACTCATTGTTTGACTCAAGCTTTGGGATTCTGAAGGAAACTAGATTCTCCACTGTATGGAGGGAGATGGGCTGTGTAGTTAAGAACTTAAAAGTTCAGTGGGTTTAGATTTATCATGAGGATAGTATAAATAAGCAAATTTTCTGTAGATGGCTTTCATAGCTAGTAAATTTCTGACTAAATTTAGTGTGTTGTAATGAAATGGGGATGTGAAAATATAAACAAAGCAGACTGTGTTCTCTGCCCATCAAGAGGAAACATGCTACGTATCTCTGTGGTCTTGTAAATTAAGGTGATACTGGAAAACTACAAAAGTGTCCCAAAATCCAGAAGACAATTTTTTTAGTTGCCTTTAATATTTTTATATGTTTGCTTTTTATGAAGATACAGAAAGACTGATTCTCATGAAAACCTGATGAACTATATGTGGATATTTGGTAGTAAATTTAGCTTAGCAAAACAAAGTACTTTCACAGATAGCTGTACATATTTGCTTAATTAAGTAACAATTTATATAGCATCACATATGTCTAATTCAGATTCATAACTTTACACTTTTTATTACTATTGGAGTGGTGACTAGGATGATATTCTGTGTATGATCTGTGGTAAACTGCATTTCCACTGCAATTGGTTAAATAATGAAAAAGTAATTTTTAAAATGAAATTTAGTTCTATGTATGTTGCACACTTTTACTGAACCAGAAATGTACAATTGGACCAGTGTACTGATTTGTTTCTGGTTTTACTTCAGAAGTGTAAAAGCTGTTCCCTTGCACATTTTCTTGGTATTTTGTTAATTTATTAGGTAAGAATTAGCATTTTTTTTAATTCCCATTTGCCTTCCCTCTTTTGAGTGAGCAGTATACAACGCTTAAGACTAGGCAGCATATATTACCTGAAGAAGATGTTACTATATAAAAGTTCATGTTAACTTTCAGAGCAGCCTTGACTCCAAGTGGGGGAGTAACAGCTCTTTCTAATCCCATAGTTAGAGTCCCCTTAAAACCTTCCATTTAAGCCTATGCTGCTCTAATGTACTTTCTCAATTTAAATCATGTTTAGTAGACTGTCATCAGGCAGTGTAATCATAACTTCAAAAATAAAATTTAAAAATTAAACATTTTGACAGGATTTTTTTTTGCTAGTCTTTCAGGCTGTCCATGGTGACCACAATTTCAGTTTTTCTAACGTTCTTTCATCATCTGGGGTGACAGAATCCCTGTGTCCTCTGAGAAACAGAGGAGGCACTTTCTCCTGTCTCCTTGTTTCTGTTCTTTTAATGGGAAAGACAACAGGCATAAAATATGCAAAATCTCTGACTGGCACACTCTAAATAACAATCACACAGTAATTTGCTTTCAATAATGCATTTTACAAGGAGTAACTACCTAAGGCTTTTTAATCAACACTATAACACTACAGATCATAAACCCTGAGTTTATCTAGTTTGGAAAAGATATTAATGAATACAGTGGTTCGCTCATTTTTATTTAAGTAAATATAGAGGAATGAAAATCTAAAGAGAAGTGAGAGTTTTCTACAGCAGACTGCTAAGTCTGGAGAATTTCTTGCACATGCTATATATTTGCTGTATGACCAACTATAGAAGTGTGCACATCTGTGTCTGAAATACCAATAAACTTTTTGGTTTGGTTTTCTTATAAATCAGTCCTTGGCAGCATTGTTATTTTACCCATTGTTGTTGGAGGATGTATTGGAGAGAGGAAAAGCGAGGCCAACAGTGTGTGAGGGAGAACTATATCTGTCTGGCTATAAGAAAAGTGGGGGTTTTACTGCTCCAGTTAAATCATCTTCTTGGCTTTGTGCAGCATGGGCTCTTCTACAGAAGCAGTCTGTATTGGGCAATTTTCCAGAGAAATACTTGGATGTATCAAATTTGGAGTCGAGGTTTCTTTCCTTACTAGCCCAAATCTGGCTGGGGGGTGGCTGGAGAGTAAGGCAGTTCACTTGCCTGTTTTCAAAGTTATCTCATGACCAGAAACTCCAAATGTTTTGAAAGTCTCCTGAGCACAAAATTATTCTTCCCTCAGACCATGACTCATGCTTTCACACTGAATCTAGGCGGCTACTTGTTCTATCTGGCCAAGCCATAGTTTATACTTCAACTTGAAAATTTTTGCATATGGTTTATGTATTGGGTTTGGGTTTTCTTTTTCTTTTTTTTTTTTTTTCTCCCCAGTGCCATACAGTTATCAAGGAAATCTAAAAGAAACCACTAATTAAGAGGTGGTGATAGCTAAGTGTAACAGCTGTTAAGGGCATGATTCAGCATCTCCCCCTGCAAGTTGCGAGATTTCGATCTACCCTGTATTTGCAAACTCCTTGGTGAAGGATTGCTGGTGATCAGGTGAAGGGGCTGCCACGATGGATGTGCTCTGTGCTTCTCCGTACTTGTTTCTGGCACTGGCCAGTACCAGATGCTGTAAGAGGAAAGTGCATCAGTCCTTTATCCTGAATAGTTATAAAACATTTGGCCTCTTTTCAGACCCTTCCTATAATCTTCAGCAGAGTGACTTATGATCTTGTGCGAAAAAGGCTGTCTTTTAAATGATTTTTTTCAAGTTTATAGAAATTGCACATCCTATTCTAGCAAGTGTATACCTTGATGGTATATACAAAGATGAATAAACTTATATTTATAGGGATTTACTTTGGATATATTTGGCAAAAATAAGTCTGTTTTCAAAGGGGCCTTATATGACTTCTACTGGCAACAATTGCCATGACCTAATGTATCAACTTGAAAAATAATGTTCATTTCATTCAAATAAAAAAAGTGAAACTACAAAATAGAAAATCCACAAACACCAAGCTAAAGAAAGCAATGACTGTAAGTAAGTGTAGCAGCTGCAATAACAAAGTTGGCCCTTGAAGTGAAAGGGGGGAAAAAAAATAAACACTTCCCCCCAGTGAAGTAGCTTTACACTGTATCATTAAATCTCACTTGACAAAATTGGGATGTCTTATTCCAGACACTTGCAATGAGAAACCTCAAATTTCATTTGAGGCTGTTCTCTTCTCACTCCCAGAAAAGCCTGCAAGCTCTCACTGGTTTTGGCTGTTTTCTTCTTTAGTTTGTTTTCTTCCCACAGTTGTATTTCAGATTGAAGATTTTTGAACAATAGCACAGAAGTATTTGTCAAAAGAAGCAGCCCGTAACATTCTTCAATACTGAGTATCTTTCAGATTGTCAGTATGTTAAAACAGTATCACTGAAATGAACTGTGCTTTAGTAAAAGTGCATGTAGTGGTAGGAGAGTGGCACCACACATCAGTCGTCATCATCTCTGGATGACACTGGGGAGTACAGAGGACAGTAGGGCTGAAAGATGTAGAGGACAGTGACTACAGGCTTTGGAGAAATATAAGGAATGATAAAGAGAAATGAGCGATAAGAATTTCTTGCAACTTTGTATTTCTGCACTTAAACTCAGCTTTTGGCCTTTGTGTAATGTAAGTATCATTCAAAGCAGAAGTAGAAAGGCATTTTCAAATCATGAACAGATTTCAGGGTTCTGTAAAACATAAGCAGGCTAAAGTCTTATTACTAAATGCATTTCACTTTAGTCCTGTCAGTGTTGTCTTGTCTCTCTTATGTGTTTGAAAAAGCAAATTTAAATGTTTTGAAAGTCCTTATTAAGACTGAAATGCAACTCAACGTACACGACTATCACACTTTTCTTCTTTTCTCTGAAGTCCTAATGCAGGAGGATATAAATACCTCTGCAAAGTTACATTGGTCAAGCCACAGGTTATTTAGTGTGCATCTATTCAGGCAGATCTGAACACTTTTGGATTTATCTTGTTAGAATCTTCAGACTTGGTTAATTCATGACTAGCAGCACAAGATTTGAGGGATACTTCTGAAGTGGGATCTTTGGCCGTAAGCTGGAGGCCCTTTTAATAGTGGCTTGCAAGGGATAAGGAACCACTAACACTGTCTTTTGCCTGGATGTCTGGCTATGTGTGGGATGCTCCAGCTGTGCTGTTAGAATGGTCACCTGTGGGAAGGTAAATTCATGTTTTCCAGTTAAATATGCATCACATTTTATTTAACTTATAGCCCAGAAATCTGGCCACAACATGCTAGATATGAGGTATGCCTTTAAAATACAGAGGGGTTGCCATAAAAAAAGATATTAATGTGCATATTAAGACTTGATTAAAAAAGGATCATTAGCACTTGAACGAGGTGATAGCATGCAGATGTGTGTATGGAAAGCATGTATGTAAATATGTATGTACTTTTCACAGCTATTGGAAATAAAGCAGCTTTTTGATCTGCACAAATTGTGGGTTTTGCCGTGGAAGGTGCTGCAGAAGTTCTTAGCCTGATAAATGGAATACAGCTGCTGAAGGTGTGTTTGGTAGAGAGGAAGGCTGTGGTCCACCTGAGTCTCCCAGGCAGGTGGCACTCTGATGCATCCAAATCCAGTGGCCAGCTCAGAAAGCCCTAGTGATGCAGATGTTGAGTGAAATGTCCAGATCTGTTGAGACTGCAGTGACTTAGAGCTAGGGGCTTCTGCCTTAGCTTTCAAATACGTTCTGTCATGGGGCTAGTGTAATCTTACAGGCAGGCAGTGACCTTTAATTGTCCTTCAGCATTGTAGCTTCAGGCTGCAACTGACATGATTGAGTATTAGTAAAATTCCTGTCACTAAGCTGGACCATGAGGATGACAGGTAACATGTTATAAAGTGCACGGTAAGGAAGATGTACCTTCCTTTATAAAGAATATTTTATTGCTGTGACAAAAATACTCGCATTTTTGCATGCAACTGTATTTCAGAGTACTCTGAAATGATTATGAAAACCAGCATTGCTGATATTTATTTATTTATTTCTGTGACCAGTGATGAACAAGTCCTGATTCAGTATGTTATAGGGAAGATTTAACGGAAGACTGTTTAGTAGTTTTGGGTAAATCGTGGCAACCCAATTTGAACTGTTTGCTTTCACATGATTTATTTAATTTGCTACCTGTGAAATATCCTGTTCTGTGCATGTGGACATGAAGGCTGGTTACTCTAAGTGGATGTTGTTGAAATAATATCTTGCTGCTTGCTCAGCTGAAGAAAAGTCAGGCCTGCAGCGTTCCTGGAATTGGTTGTGAATATAAAAAACCCAGTGGCTGATTATGTACAGAATGTTAATTGTCACTCTGCTCTGTTCAGACATAACTAATGTGTGACTTAATTTAGATACATTAGCCTGAGAATCATTACATTCACATGGGAAGAAATGCATTTGTCACAAGTATTTACTTTCTCATGCTTAATGCATAACATCCAACTTGACAATTCCTGCACTTGTTGGTGAGTTTAAGCCTCTTAAATTTGCTGCATAAGGTGGTTAAGCTGCTGGTTTTAACTTCCAAATGCCTCATGCGTTTCCCACATCCTCCCATAGCTCTAGGAAAATATTCCAGGCAGAGGGAGTGGGGCAGGAAGGAAGATGGAGCGTATGAACTGGCAACAGGAGATGTGAGCTCTGTTTGAGCAGTTCGTGGAGTCCCCAGGCAAAATTAATATAAAGTCCGATCCCTTTACGTAAGGCAGCAAAAGCAGTGCACTGCAGCATTTACTATGGTGGAAGCTCTAATTAGCTCTAATTAGCACTGTATGCTGGAATTGTGTGGACAACCCACAAGAGCAAATGACAGACTCTTCAAAATGAGGTGCTGGAGTAAAGACAAATTTAATCCAATTTTTGGGAATGATACTGAATTTTTTAATAGCTTGGTGATGGGTAATAGGTCGGAATTTGTATGGCTGGGAACGCTATCATTTATGTGAAAGCAAAATGTGAAGTGTGAAAGCTTTTAATGCAATTTTGGGTCAGCCTAAATGAATTGCACTTCAGGGTGGGTGTTTCGGGAAGCATGAAGATACAGTCGGCTTTCACTGGATGCTATTCAGAGCCTGACATGTGGCTCCCTTTTGTCCCACTTTCAAAAATCTTTGTTCAAAAACCTAATGGTGCTGAAAGGAGGGAAACACAAGAAAAGAGATCAGAATCTGTTTCTCCAAGTAATAACTTCTTTGTAGTTGACACAAATATAAATTATTTGGATTTTGTCGTATGGGCTTCGTAAATGAGCTGGCATGTGGCTCTGTCAGCATTTTAATTCAATTGACTAAAACGAAGAGCTGGAATACATTGCCAGATGCTCAAGATATGTGTTGTGTTGTACTGTACTCTGTATTTCTTGACTTTCACCTTTTAAAAGTATGATACCCATTCAGCATAAGCTATCTATTCCTAAAATCATCTCTTGGTGAAGCAATCAATACTGGAGTGTGACAGGAGATCCTGCTTGGTTTGTCACTGTATTTTATTTTATAGTTTGGTTACTGACTTGAAGCAATGATCACCTTTACTGTTCATCTGCCTAACTGGTATTGTAAAATCACTCTAGAGAGCAACCTTTCAACGTCTCACTCTGGGAACAAAGTGGGAATAGCTTCAACAACAACCATTTTATGATTCTCCCAGTTAGTGTGAGTTTTCTGCTCTGGAAGATCATCCTAATGAGGGACATCAGGGGGCTGGTCCTTCAGTCAAAATAGGAACGGTTGGTCCTTTTGAGTCTCTGCCCGTATGTGCAGGGTTTCAGAGTTTTGTTAGGCGATTGTACTGTATGCGGTACTTTTCTTGACATCTTTGTGTTGCTTAACCACAAAATGCTGCTCATAATTTCATCCATAAAGAATTTGTTACATAGAAGCTTACTTCTACTCCAGGAAAGTCAGTAAGTCTTTCCAAAAGGATATTTTTGCAGCAGTCTCTTCGTTGCGCATGAAGTGAGAATATGCTCAGACTACTTTGCTCTTTTCCCCAGACGCTGCTGAGCAGTCAGGGGAGTTAGCATGCCTGAGAACGACAGTCTGAAACTGGAGCTGGTGACTGCCACCTCCCATGGCCACCTTGTTTGCTTGCTGCTAGGACAGACAGTTGACTAATGTTCTTATTTTTGAGTACAGAAGAGAAGACTGGAATACTGCAAACGCTGATGATGTAACTTCTCCAAATGTAATCCTTCCAAATGCCATTGGTCATTCCAAGATTTATCTTTAATGTGATGTTCCGTGTAAATCCCTGTCATTTTGGAATAAAAAAAGTAAAAGATTTGAATATTTTTTTTACATATTTTTTTGTTCTCAAAAGCAGTATAATGTAATGCTTAGAAAAGATTGGGTACATTTTGTATGGAAACTTAAAATTCTTTTTACTTAAATTGCCATTCACGGTAATTTTTTTCCACATTCCTTCTCCAGCTCTTTGCTTTCTACATGCATTTCATTTTTCTACCTCTTCACAATTAAACGCATAGGACAAAATAATGAAATTCAGTTGAATGGTTGTGAATTAATTGTCTGTATGGCACAGGTGTATTTTTTTCTAGAAGAAAGTGTGAGTTATGAAAATGCTTTGATGTCTCAAAACTCCAAGTATCATGGTCAAGACTTGATGAAAACTTTGTACGTAGTTTCAATCTTGAGCAGCCTTGAAAAGACCATTTTATGTCAAAAGTGCAATTTTATGGCATAAGCTTTCTAAAGGTGTTTTCCTCCTGTGTGTTCTATATTTTATCATGTAAAAAAGACGTACTTGAATGAGTTTCTCTGACCTTTTATCCTAAATGTATCACTTGCTGATAAAATTGTGGAAAACACAGTGAAAGATGAATATTAATAAAAGTTAAGGAAAAAAATATGTAGGTCAGCATGGGTGAAGTGGGCATGACTGCCATCTGTTATGAAATTAGCTCTCAGTGTTATGTTTCCTGCAACTTCGTATGTTATTATTTTAGACATTTTTTTATTAAAAAAAACCTTTTAGCTCCTTCCTCTAAGAAATGGCCTTTTTATTTTCCTTTTCAGAAATAAATCAAGTGCATTATATGAAAAATTGTGGAAAATGTCTTGTTAAGTATGTCAGGATGCACCTTATGCTGCACTACTCATAATTAACCATAGGTTTATTTTATTTTTGTGTTGTAAGCCCTGATGGTCTAGAAAAGCCAGTACCATATGCCAGCATTTTAGAAACAAACACAAAAATGATGAGAGGTTGGGAGGAGAGTAGAGAGAGAAGGCAAAGACCAAGAATGGTGGTGCTCTTTTAATATTAAGCAGTTTAAAGGGGATCTACATCACTTGTAAACGCTTCCGTTTATTGCTGCGTTTATAGCCTATAATTACAACCCAGGTTGTTCAGTTGTAGTATAACCAACCTCAAAAATGCTATGAAGCAACCAAGACGCTTGACTGCACATGCTATAAAACTACTCATGTTGTTGTCTGCTGTCTCTATAGCCTGTCTATGGTGACTGGAACTGAAGTGAAAAATGAGTGTACTCATTACAAACAACAAATATGCATTGTTAAATTGTAGCACCCTTTCACTGAGCTCAAATGAAGTTATTTGTAAATTATTCATTCCTTCATATTGCTGAGGCATCCTAATTAAAACCGTCCATCTTTTAAACCTCTAAAGATTCTTGAGAATGGGAGTGTAGCTGAAGCTTTTTTAATCATGTGGAATTTCTTTTGTTTTTAATTAAATTCAAATGGGTCATTGGTAGCTTGCAGTAACCTGAATGTAAATGTAAGATTAGGGACAGAGTATCTTTTCCAGATCTGTCTGGATCAGTTGAAAATAACACTGCTTCTACTTTCTTGCCCGCAAGCTGGTGATGAGCATCCCTGCATTTTGGCCAAAGCAAAGTATGGAAGAACTACCCCACCCCCTGCGACAAATGGCTCTCCACTGAAGTGGATTAGGGAGGGCTCCTGTGATTTTTAATTTTTTTTTTTTTAATTTATTTATTTTTCTTGGCAGGGGAACTACTAGTCTCTAGAAAAGGGACAGTTACAAATTGCTTGGGAGCAAGAATTTCTTTAACTGCAGTTATAAAGTGAATATGAATTTGAGCTCTAACCCATTAGTGGAGACACTGAGCTGCTACTGAAATCCATTAAAGTTCTCATCAGCTTTGTATTAACTCTGAGCTCTATTGCTGGAGGTGGGCCATATTTTTACATTGGGATGTCATACTGTAGTAGACCTGTATAAACAAACTTAGTGCATTAAAGCTCTATATATCCTCCTTGTTCTGGGCTGTCAGTAATAGTATTAAATTATTCACAAAGTCTTAATTGAAGCTTTCCTTTTTGGCCAATCTCCTAACTTGCTTTTAGATTTTGTTCCATTGTAACTAGGCAGCGGCAGGACAAGATCTGATATGAAAACACTCACTCTGAAACAGATCTCTGTTCTTCCCGAGCATGGTTGCTGCTTCTGCAGCTTTGTGTTCACTTTCTTCTTTTTTCAAGGTCAAAAGTTCTCTTACTAGCTCTGTCCAAGTAGAGCCTTTAAGGTAACCCTAGATGGATTCGGGTTCTCCTCCAGTGTTTCAGAACTTGAGGAGTTCTATCGCGTGAGGTGGAGAGAGGATCCCTTTTATGGTCTCTTTCCTGCTTAAGAGCTACCTTGTTAACTGAGTCGGAGGTCGGAGGCCCTCATCTCTAGCCTGCATCTTCTTTTGCTGACCCAGCTATTGTGATTGGTATTTTCCTGTTTCATGTTATTTAGGCAAAACATTGCATATAATCTGGTTTCCCATATCTTGCATCTTTCTGCTTCTAAGTCTCTTTCAGTTCATTGTTATCCTGTGCCATGAAAATAATTTGCAGAAAACCTGATCCTTGGAACCTGTTTCCTGGTTCCCATTGTCAAGGTGTTCATTACAGTCATAAATATGAATGGATTTAAGATCTGTGATCAACTGTGATGCAGAATCTTCCAAGAACATGGTTTGCTCCCTCTGCATCTGCTTCTCTTGGTTCTTGTCACCTGCATAAGTGTAGGCGATATGTGTTTCCAAGCAAAGGGACAGTTGCAGGCATTGCCCTGTCTGTCCTTGAAGACCTCTAGCCCAAGCCTTAACATCTTTAATTTTTATTTAAAAGAAACATGTTTCTGTGTACACTTTTTTCTTCATAGTTGCATATGTTTTTTCTTAAAAGCTTGGAGTTAACAAACGCTTACCTTTTGTCATTAATAACAAAAATACTTGGCACTTGTAGTACTAATTGTCCTCAGTATACTTTAATGTGTTAATTGTTCCCTACAACATATCTCTAATGTTATTCACACGTTGCTTGTTTAGAAACAGGGTGTTGGGAAGTTAGTGGCCCCTCACCTAAGATGATGTTAGAAAGGGTTAACACTGGTGTGCTAAACTACCTGCCTTTTTTCAGAATACTACACGCCTCTTTTGATGTTTCAATCTATCTTAATATGAAAGACCAATATGGAGAAATAACCTGCATAATATTTAAAAGAAAGCTGTACCTCTGCATTTATAAATACTAATGTTGTAAAGTACACTGAATAAGGTGTACTATAATGGGCTTAGAGACAGAAGCCTCTAAAGATACGGTAAGTCGATCAAGAAGAAATGTGACATTTTCATAACTCATGGTCATTACACTTTATAAAGCGCGTAAACGAATTTCTGTGTATCCTAGGAAGAACTGAATCTTGTTACCACGGTCATTAAAGTTAATGAGATTTAAATTTTGAGCTAATAGGCCTGCTTATAAAGGAGAAGCACGAAACATTCTTAAAGGGAAGTATTGTTTCCTTTGTAACTTTTTTCTTTTAGGAATTAAATGACATGCACAAGACATACATGGTAATTCCAGTGTATCATGGAAAAACAGCTGTCTGGGAGGGGGACCCTAGTTTTTTGGGTTTTGTTTTTGTTTTGGTTTGGTTTTTTTAGAAATTAGGTGATGCCAAAGTGTGAAAACTGGAACACCACATCAAAAAGGACAGTGTAGGCCTGTTGAATCCTGCCACTTTTGGATGAACACGTCTAGTTTTCCTGCATGAGATAAAGGATCTTGGTGTTGTGTTTGCTGTTCAGACATACCCCATGATGATTTTCTTCAGATTTTGGTAAGGATCATGCCTGGCCCACCAAAACTCTTCCATTTGCTGTCTACCTGAAACCACGGGTGACTGGTTTTGGGTTTGTTTTTCCATAGTTAAATCAACTATGTCCACTGCTTTAATAAAATACATTGCTTGACGTCAGCCTTGGTAGATTTATGCATCTCACAGCATTATGCTGCTGATCAGGTCACAAAGAGACAGTCTAATTCAAAGTTACATGGATGCCTTCAGTGATTTGACAGGAAAGTGATATCTTTTTCTTGACGTACAGACAGTGCTGTCTTAAGATCTGGAATTACTACATGCTGGCAGACTGACAGATGTTTCCACAAGAAGGTACTGACTTCCAGACCTAACATGGTGCCTATGAAAACTGAATCTAGGAAAACAAACAGTCTGTATTTCAGTAACGTTTTAGCAATTACAAATGCAGTATTAAAAAAGAATAAGCCTTGGGGCGTAGTGGAGTATCTTTGTTTTAGTGAACAAAGCAAAGCTTTGAATAGTAACAGATAGGAGAAAAATGAAAGGCAACCTAGCTTGTGTCAAAGCTCTGATAGTAATGTTTCCACTCGTACCAACTCTGGGACATTATCACTAACAGATGGGCCTTACCAAGGTTTTTAGTACAGACTGTAAAATGTTACCATGTGCCTGTTACTTTCCTTACTGCAAATGGTAATAAGCCCTTCTCTCATTTCTGTTGCCTGATCATCCTTTGTCTTTTAACTTGTAAGATCTTCCCTAGATGGATGGCACTTTCTGTGCAAACAGACCCAATGCTTCTTTATCAATTGAGCACGGGGAGGGCTGTCAACCTTGTTAGCATTGCTGTATGCAGTGTATCGTCTCCCAGTCTAGAATTTGGTCCCAGCTCAGTAGCTGTTATTTTCTGCTCCATCCTCTTGACAGGGAGACTGCGGACCCCTGTTACTGAGTCACAGACTGGTTCCTGCGGTCCCCCAACTTCTGGCTTCTCAGTCAAGTCCGTGAGAGTCATGCTAAGAGCTGGAGGGGACCCCACTCAGTCTGGTGGCTCCTGCTGGAGAGCCCTGAGCTGCCAGGCTGTCCCTAGGCAAGGCTCTTTCCGAAAGGGGCAGGGGGAGAAGGAGAATTATTAATTATTTAGGACCTGACTGTGAGCTAGGTCAGTCCTTCAAGTTATGATTCTTGACTGCGATTAAAAGTTGGGTGGAAAAAGTGATGTGACAGCTGACTAATTACCATAGTAATACAATACAGCCGTTACTGCATGTGTTTTCTGTATCGCTAGTCACCAAGATTTTTAACACGTCTGTCTAGAATATATACCCAGCAAGTTTTTTTATACAAGTGTAATCTATCGCACATCTCCTGGGGAGGTGGAAACAGTGTCAAGATTATGCATTTAGAATTAATCGCATTGCGTGGAGTATTATAGTTAGGTTCTATGGTGGACGTGAGGGAAAGGTGGTATTTTTATATATGTATTTCAAGATGCCAATTGACCTACTTGTAAGTTTATATAAGATTTTTCTAATAGAAGGATTGAATTATTTGCCCCAAGGGGTAGTGAAACAGCAGGTATTTGCTTTGCTTCAGGAGAGTCTGACTAGACTTGACATTGAAGCATGTTCTTCATTGATGTCTTTCTTGGGCTGTATTCTACTAGATTTTTTTTTCTGTGTTTTTTATTTTGGTTTTTTACTTTCCTTACACTGGAACATACAGGATTTTCTTTCATCAAGTGATTAATGTTACACATGAAAAGTAATCTGGTGTTAAATATGGTTTGTCTAGCTTTTTTGCTTTCTCACTCCATGTCTCTCTCTATTAGACAATTAGGAGAGTTTTGTCTGAACTACATTATCCTCTTTTAGGTCACTGAAATGATATGATTTAATTTCTATGATAGCCTCCTCAAGTAAGTGGGCTAGATTGAACTAAGTGTTTCTTTGCATAACGGACTACTTCAGAGAGTAGTATGTGTCCATGGCTAATGAAAGCATCCGATCAACAGAGGTTGTGTTGGATGATGTCTACAGGCAGCGCCTATCTGATGGAAGGCAGTTCTGAAATACTTCCTGTTATTGTTAATTTCCCTAAGCTGTCCGAACTTTTGCTTTCAAAGATAGTTTTAATACCTTAGTTGTTTTAAACTACTTTATGTTTGTTTCTGCGAGTTTTCTTCTATAAAGAGAGTAGCTAGTAACAGGACAGTTACTTGTGTGCTTTGTCCTTCAATAGTATGAGTCTTATGGTAATTCAGGAACAGCTAATACCCTCCTTGAAAAGACATCTCCAGTAGTTGTACATGGCGTATCTGTAGTCTATAAATAATTCTTTCCTTTTTTGAAACAGATGAGACACTGGGATAGATTAAAGCTGACAATTTGAAGTGTAACAGAGAAAGCCATGAAAGCATTACTTGGGAAAGACTATTGCTTTGTTTATCCAGGTGGACATGAGTGAATGTAACTTAATAATAGCTACAGAGCAAAGGTTTCAGCACAGATTCTTTTTTAATTCTGTGAAAGTCACTCAATGTTGCTTGCAGTTCTAATTTGGATTGCTCAGTCCTGCGCTTGCTGTGGCCACATGACTCTCATCAGGCTGTTGTTCATATTCTTCTATCCACAAAACCTTAATTGACTACAGTTATAGAATGAGATGTACGCTTCCAGTTTTGCTGCTCAAAATCTCTCTTCAGTGTTCTTTCACTGCTGAATCAGCTCTGAAGCAGCTGTTAAGGCTTTATTTTTCTTCCAGAGCCATAACAAAAATAATTGCATAATGTCGATTTTTACTGCAGTTTTAAATTGTTTTTTTCTAAATTCTGCCTTTTCTAAGATGTGTAAAAACTTGGATTTTGCTGTAAGCTTATTGTTTTGACAGTTGCAAGAGATAAATTGTGATACTGAGAAGCTGCTTTGAACTCGTGCAGTTTTAAAGGTTTGAGAACAACTTGGGATGGTACTTTTTTTAAAAATATGTCTTTTCATATGTATACATTAACTTTAATTGATGTAGAATGATAAGGCTCTTAGTAACAGATGATAAGTAGAGATAAGTGCTGTTTATGGGTTTAGGATGTAGTAGCTATAAATAATATTTGATACTCATGTACCTGGCAAGGTCATTTGCAAAAGTACTCTCTTGGCCTACTTTTGCTGCCGGTGACTAGATAGTGAAGAATTAGGCCAATACTTAGCACTTGTGAAAATTCCTGTCCTAAATGTATTTGAATTTGCCTCAGCCTCACACCTCTGATTTGTCTTTTTGAGTAGGCCAAATTAAGTGGCACTGTGTGCTCCAGAGGAAAGGCGGGCACAAATGCAGTTCTGAGCCCGTCCTGTGGTATGGAGAGGAGCAAAATGTATGGAACCTGAAGTAGCTGGATCATGATGACCTCAAAACATCAATTTTAGCTGCAATCTTAGCATAGGTAGCATAACACCGATTTTTATGTCTGCTTTAAAGTTGTAATTACTCTTGTACCTGGTAGCCTTAAGTTCCATGGGTGATGTAAAATATCAGTCGCCTTAGAGAGGCCCAGTCACTGCTGCTGGCAGCCAGAATATGAGAGTCAGTTTGGGATGCAGGGTCAGTGTTTTCACACCTTCCTAGAAGAAAAAATGGATTATCCTTGATTTCTTTTTTTCTTCCTGAACTTGAGGAGAATTTTAAAAAAGGAGCACAAAGTAGTTGCTGGAGCATGCAGCAGTTTTCACAGATGAGTTGGGGCCGTGCTCATTATTGATATACACTTTCTTGTTCAAACCTGGAAGTCTCAAGGTAATAAGTTACATTACTGGGAAACCCCAATAACATAATAATAAAACATTTTGGAGAGAGAGCATACTTCATTCCTGCCTTCTTCAGGGCTGCTAACAAAAGCCTCTTCTTCAGCCCATGTAGTAAATTAATTTGAAGTAATAAAGGAAAATTCAAAAGCCCAATTTTGGAAATAGACTGACAAAATACTTCAGATTGCACTCCGTCAGATTTACCCCATCTGTCTCCTGCCCCTAGTTTAAGCACCTGGTTAGGTGGCTGAGTCACCTTCAGCTCATTTGAATTCTGGAAAAGTGCCTGTCTCTCTCTTTTTGATTCCAAAAGGACAAATGACATCACCCTAGGAGATTTTAAGTACTTAGTTAGGTGGCTAAGTCTGTGTCTAGATAATGTCAATGTTAGCAAGTACAGCAGTGCAGTAAAAGTGGACCTTTGTAGTGAATCAGTTAAAGGTGAGGACCCAACATCTACACCGGGATGGGACTAGTCAGGACTACCTCTAGTCTGGTGCCGTGAACTCAGTGCAGTGAGCACTGGATGCACTCCTGGAGCACAGTTCATCCAAAAGGGATTTGGTTTCCATGTTCCAAGACTGTCCTGCAGTGCAAACCGAAATGTGGGAAGAGGGCGGGACCAGGAGATTTGCAGAAGTGCCCTTCTGCTCTGTCCTAAAATGCTAATGTACCCACACACCTTAACTTCATTTAGACTCCACACCAAAAACATGATGATAGAAATACTTTTCTAATTATATGGCTTCTTTTTGTGTGGTAGTCTATGAGACCTCCATTTTTTTCAGTTACGTGACACTTCCAGGACATTACAACTGTTGTGCTGCGTGTTCAGACGGGCAAAGGGCATCGTATAACTTACATATACTGTGCCCCAGAGATACACTCGCAAGGTACTGATGACAGCAACTTTCAGTGCGTTTTGCTGCAAATTAGAGCCTGTTTCTTGCCATGAACTCTGCCAGTCTCTGCCAAAATGCCAGATAGTCACCGATGAAAGCCAAGTGCTGAAGTGCTCATTTTGGACATGGGGCAGTGAAGAGGACAGGCGGTATCTGAGCGAACAGTGTGCCAAAAAAGTAAAGCACTTGCCGCATGGTATTTTCAAGGGGGTATCTGGATGATGAGTTTGCAGGAAGTGTGTTTTCATTCCTCTTGTGAATATTTGACCTCTGCTTGTTAATAGAGATGTTATCATTAAACTCTTTTACTAAGTGCAGCTTGAAACTAAGCAAGGAAGTTATACGTTATACTCACTCTGCAGTTTAAAACCTGCATAAATTGAGATAAATCTAAACCTGTTAAAAGTGCTGGTCTGTAATGAAATGCCACACAAATTTATCTTCCAGGTAGGAAGCGACTGTACCTTCTCCAAAATGCACTATTCCTAATCTCAGTAGTAATTTCAGCGTAAAACCCATGTGCTAGGCCCAGTTCAGACCTTGCTATCACATTGCTGTGCTCTTCTGATTTTCTTCAGCTCTTGTATTGTGCTCGCTGGTTTTGTACCTGTCTGATGGTTCCTGGAAATAATTGCCAGGCTGACTCAGCAGTGGAAGAGCCCCAGCAGAGCTCACTTTCTTACCCAACTTTTGGAGACTGGGGCTGTTTCATTATTGTTGCTGAGCATAGATTTGCTCTGGGGGTAACTGAGTATTTCTAGGTAGGTAAGGTAAACGCTATGAAGAGAGAGGCCTTGTTTCAGGTGAAAAGAGGGCGTATTGGTTGAAATGTTACAGTAAACTATATTGCCACAGAGGCACTGTAGATTGGAAAAGGTCTCTGTTTGGAAGTTGGATGCTTCAGACTATGGCAGTAGGTAGAGAGGTTTTTTGCAGCATAGTGTTGTATTTGTGTTAATTATAGCACCGGGTTTTACTTTTTTTTGGTGGTTTTTTTTTTGTTTGTTTTTCTGTGGTTTTTTGTTTTGTTTTGTTTTTTTAAAGGGAAATGAATTCATAAGATACACAAATTGTTTTACTAGGGATCTGAAAATGCTGCTTCTCTCAGAATAGGTTTTTAAGCCTGTTTAAGGAAAAATGAATGGCAAACTTCAATAACCAGTGATTCCAGTTCAGGACTTTTCTGACAGGTGTTCATTCACCTGATGAAGTAGTGCCTCTCTGTTTTGGCAATGATATTTCTCTTCCCTATGTGGAAACTTCCTTAGCTGCTTCAGTGGTCGTTCTTGCACTCTTCCTAATGTGCAAATGCCTTGCCCGAGACAATAAAATCTGAAGTGATAGACTCCTATAAAGCTCTTCCAACCACCCCAAGTTTTGGAAAGCATCACCCTTTTGTTATGTCCTCTGTTTGGTTTTAAAAAATATATGCAGTTACCATGACAACTCTTGCCCACACTGGAAATCCGTTATTGGGAGTTTCTGGCGTGGCTTTTATTTGCATATGCTGCAAACAGCACTGTTATTAAACAGACTGTTCATTATTCTTCCAGTCACTGACTGAGACTACTGATGTGACAATAGTTACAACTTTCTGGTTCCAGGTAAGAGTGGTCATGCACAGCTCTATGCAGCTGAGTTTGCATGTTCACTACTTTTACGTATTGCTCTTTTATATAGAGGGTTTTTTTCCCCCCTTACAACCTGAAGCCATGCTTACTTTTTTACATTATCAAGGAACTGGGAAAAAGAGGTATTTTTTTGATTACCCACCATCCTTTTAGTGAGACATTTTATTAGATGCTTTCTTCTCATTTTGAGGCTGTTTTGGTCCATTTTATATACATATTTATTATACTCTATTTGTGTCTTTATTAATGTTTTAAATTAATTTAAATCTTTAAAAAAATGCCTGATACTGTACTTTGTCTTCTGAATAAACAGTGAAAATGAAAGCATGCACTTAGCATCCAGAATTCATGTTGTTCCTGTTTGAGACTTGAAAATTTATCTTGAAGTCATTGTTGAATTAATTTCTAATAATGTACAGTAATGCAGTCAGCTTGTATTACCAAAGGCTTTATTATGATTCATGCTACAGGATAGCAGTAAGAGACAACTTGACTGATAACTTGGCTTTTTGTTGTTCTTTTCCCTTTTAGGAATTTCTATGGGATGCAGATCATGCCTCTGGACTGCATTTGGGTAAAGGATGAGTTCTGTGTTTCTCTGAGGAGTCTTCCAACACATTTCTTAAATTACCTTTTAATGGTGTTCTAAGTGAGCGTATGTGAAACAAATGGTATTGGATCATGAGTGAAGAAAAAAGCTTTGGTGTATCCCAGAAAATGCTGTCTCCTTCTAGAAGTACTAGCAGCTGCTCCTCCAAGCAGGGAAGTCGACAGGTAATGCAAACTTTTTTAGCCAAACTGAAAGCATTACTGAGATTGCCTGTTACTTTTGCTCTTGAATATCGGCGAATCTCTTAAACTCTGTTTTCCTGTTGCTTGCTTATTTTATATCATCACTTCTTTGTTTTCCTTACTCTCTTTTCTTTTTTTTATTGGTAGCAGCATCTTGTTTTGAGTTAAATGCGGTGAACACACATTACTGAATAGCAGGCACTTGTAAAACTGGAATGCTAACAGTGAATTTGAATTTCTGTCACGTTGTGTGTATAGTGTCTTAATAGGGAAATACTGCTGCTGTAGTGGCTTGGTCTCAGTGGTTTGATCCCGAAATCCCAAATGATCCCTGTAAGATACCACTTTTGCGGTAGAATATTGTGTAACTGCTCTGCTTATTTCGAGTTTCCAGGGAAAGGTGCGCATGCATGTGTGAAAGAGAATGCACTTTTCTGAAACTTGACATAGGGCCTCTTTGACAATGAAAAAGTGCCTGTGAATGCTTATGTGTGCTGGTTATTGCTGTAGGACTGTAGTTATGAAAATAAGTATTTGTGTAATGTGATACATCTGGGTGCCTAATGCAAAGGATGCTTTGTTTTCTGCGGAGGTGATGCTATTCTTTAAACCTTAAAGTTTTAAAAGACATGTCTGCGAGTGTTTGCACCTGACAAGTGAGACTGCTGAAGACAGCTTTTGTATGTGGTCAAGAAACATTGACTTGCAGCCACACTGAGAATTAAGCTTAAACGTGCTCAATCCATGCTTGCAAAATCATGAGCAATATGCTCAGCATAAACTTTTATTTGTACAAATGCTGGCTTAGTGGAGCTCTTGAAGTTGCCTCAGGTTGAAATTTTAATTGGAATTGAGCATCCCAATCCCCCAGAAGCTTTGGAGACCTCAGCTGTGTTTTGAAATAGCACCTGCTTTTCTGGGACTTCTGGCCCTGTACATGCAGTTGGCAAAGCAGACAAATCTCTGAACAATTTATGACTTTTGAAGTGCTGTGCTTGTAAGAAATGCTGTGCATTTCTGGTATACTGAGCAAAGAAATCCTTGCTTTCAGGATGCCTTTTTTGTTTTCCTGCAACATTATTTTTTATATCCTCCATATGAGATTACCTTTAAAAAGTCTAATTTAAAACATTTGGTATTGTCAGTTTCAACAATTCATGTCTATCAAGTGTTATTGTGTAGTATTTAAATAATAAGATTTACATGAGCGTGACTAAATCCACTGGTGTGTTACACAGCCAGTATAAGCAGCCATACGTACGCAGAAGCAATTTCTGCAAGAACCTCACTTACTGCCATTTAACGCGATCAAATCTGTTGGCTAGCTCAGACTTTTGATACTACTATTAGCAGGTCCCATTTCTTAGCCATTTTGTTCTCACCTGCTCTCTTTGGAGAAAAGGAATAATTCAGTAAGTTTTAATGCCATTTTGTCGATCCCCAATGTTTTATTCTTTGATCCTGTACAAAAATGCAAGGTGTACCTGACAAAGGTGAGAGATGCGACTTGATGTTTTATTTGCATTCCTGGTACATGTGCTCATTAATTATATTCAGGCAGATGGTAAATTGCCTCATACACCTATCAGGTCAAGCTAAATGGAGGCATAAAGTAGGTTGTTTCACAATGTAATATTGAAGGGCGATGCAGTTGATATTTCTTCATGATAATCTGGGGCATTGTGTTAAGTATCTCCACTTTGATCAGTGTTTCAGTATTACTCTTTTCATGGTCAGTCATTGCAATACCAAGTAAGTAACAGTATACTTTTGCATCTGGGCAACCTACATAGGTTGACGGATTGCCCATGTTTTCAGGGGATAATGGTAGAGGCGAGCCCACAGAAGTTGGGGCGTTTGTGTGACTTGTTATATGCTTGGAAATGGTCACTAAGTGGGGCTAAAAACTCTGCTTGCTTTCTTTTTCTATACAGTCAGAAAATTTACAAACATGTTTTTCAGAAATTATATGTGCTTTTTAAGGTTCCACTGGTCTTCTGATATTTTTATTTTTAAATAGGAACTTTTAATATTTGTAAGGAATACTTTAATACTTTCTCTATTTCCTTCTTTACCAAGTGCAATAACTTTCTAGCTTATCCTTTGACTTTGTTTGCATCTGCTGAAGTGATCTAGAGATCTTCCTTCACAGTAACAAAATCTAGAAAGAAAAGAAAGAAATTAATTCTAAATTACAGTTTCTTTCAGCATTTGTCAGTGTTTATGTGCATGGCTCTGTATTGCTGTTCCTTCCTGAATTCCATGATGTTTTGGGTGTTTTTCACATGGCTGTTTTTTCACACTGAAGTTGTCTTGCAGTTTACAGAATAAACTGTTTTGGTGGGGAAAACAAAGATTTAAATCTCCTGTGCAGTATGCGCTCAGGATATTTACTTGAAAATAACTCCTATGGGTCATTTTCCCTTATGTTTTTTTTAATTTTATTTGTTAATTATGGTTTGTGATGGAAGCCTGTTTCAGTGAATGTTTTGTAGATATGCACCTCTGTGCTGCATGTGGAAAGAGGGACCTTTAGGTCTAACAGAGGCAATACTCTTCAAGACTCACTGGCCTGGACACAGCAGTGTCACCTTTGTATGCGGAACAGATATCTTCTCCCTGTTCCTGTTCCCCAATAGGCTCTGGTCTTGCAAATTATAAAGATCTTTACCGTTCTAGATAGACCCTCTCTTTAGTGGTGTAATTCATATACCACATTCTGAAATGTGCAGGGGAAGGGACCTGGACAGGTCATTTGTTTTTCCCCCCGAAGTAGTGGGATCTGAGTTTTGAGTCTCTCTGATTTCCTAGGCACAGACTCTGTTGCATGTACATCTAGCACCAAATAATGAGAAGCTACTTGAGACTGGGATATGGAACCCTCGTAGTACAAGGCTGCTGTGCCCATTAAAATCTAGTTATTGCTTCATGCAGAGCAACATGTGTCAGTGGTTTAGAGCATGAGTAGTGTCCTGTGATGCAGAAGATGGGCCACTGTGCCAAAAAAGAGTTGACTTAAGCAGGACTGCAGGACTTGGAGAGGCCCACCCCTTCCTTTGCTAAACGTGGTGCCCTTTTTCTGCCAGATGCAACACATTTGCAGTGTAAACTGAAGATGCTAACAGTTAGTCCTGTTCCACTGAGTTCACCTTCGCCTTGAAGGCCCATAGCAGGTTGGAGGCTACTGCCACATCCCAACTCTCTGCTTTTCTCTGCCCCCCTCCTTCAGTCATGGAAAGAGATGTCTTCCACAAAGCCACAACTCAAACCGTGTTTTGTGAGGAAGAAAAACTGGTGTTGATCTTCTTTAAAATTAAATTGACCTGTGATCAAAAGAAGATATATTGTGGTAGTTATTTTTAAGTCTAAGATGTTAACTAACTTTTAAAATAGATTCAGTAGGGAAAAGTTTTATGTCAGAAGAGCTGCTTAAAAAAACCTCATGTTCTTAAAAAGAAAATTAAATCATTTCTGCCAATTTTATGAACCGTAACAAATGCTTTAGTTGCAGCTGATGCCAGCCCTTATCCTCCACAAAGTGGGTTTCTATTTTTGGCACTTTAAAATATTCGGTACAACTGACTGCATTTTACACTGGAAGAAAGTCTGGCACTGTCATCTGTTTCGTTCAGGGAGCTGCAAGCACAAGCATCAGTCTGAGAGCTGTTCAAACTCATTACTTCATTCTTTCTCCTGAAATAATTTGCCTTGAGGAGCTGTATGGTACAGAATATTGCAGAAAATGAGAAGGGATTTATTTTATTAAATAAAGAAAATTACTTCAGTTACCTAATGACAGACTTCTCTCTGAAAATCAAAGTGTATGCTTTTTTTTTTTCCCCAGCCACAGAGCAGGTATATGCCAAGTAGTGACTATGGGGTGTATTGCCAGTGCTGATCTGAAATGAGTGCCTCTGGACCTGAGAAAAGTACAGAGTATGTTCCTCCCTCAGCCTCAAGTGAAATTTCTGCCTGGGCAGCAAATGCATCGTTGATCTTTTTGTGCAGATGTTGGCCCATAATGATACAAAATCTTCTGTAGTGTCATAACCTTAAGACACTACTAATCTGGGCATCAGGCTTATGCTAAAATTGTTAATGCCATTCAGCTGGGAGGTTTGGGGGGGTGTGGTGGTGAGGGTTTTTTTTAAATTTAGGGCTATGGTTTGGGGTATTTCTTTTAGTTCCCTGTTGTGGGATAAGAATCAGTAAAATGGAGCATAATCTGAATGCTTCCAGTAGCTTTCAGGAAATCGTGTATCTCCAATTTGCTCCTCTGCTATTTCAGACAGATGAGAACAGTTGATAACCGACCAGACTGGTTCATTTGCCTTCATTTTAGAGAGTAAGCAGTTTTCTTTTGCTTCTGCAGCTGCTGCTGCCAACTGATGCTTTTTCCTCATTAAAATAGATGTCAGATCTCTCACAAAACAAAATACCGATCAAGATCCTGTAGGGTTTGGGTCAAGAGTGAATGGATCCAAAATGAGTCGCAGCAGCAGTATTTTGAAAAATGTGGCGGTTTGGGTGGGAAAGGTTGGACTCTTCTGGACAGATGTACGTAGAAGAGGACCAGATGCTGTTACTGCAGTGTTGTACCATGCATATATCCAGCAGTTCCCCAAACTTTTAATTTTCTGAGCTATTCCTTGCTTTTTCTTGGGTAACTTAGTTGATTAAGTAGTTTTGTGCTTTTAAAAGGATCAATTTCCAATTTAACTAAAGCTACCTTTACATAAAGCTTGCAATTGAAGTGTGAGGTTCCCAGAGCAGAAATGTGAGTAAGAGACTTGCCTTCACCTGAGATTTGGCAGCCCATTGGGCCTGTGCAATGGGAAGAAGTGCTCCTACTTCAGCTTTTCTTCCCATTTTTACACGTTTTAATTGTGGAGGCACTTTCTTGGCCACCTCACTGACCAGAACAACAACGAGAAATGTGGCTCTCCTACAGGAATGTGGGAGACAGCTTGTGCCTGGACTGCAGGAGAGGCCCAGACAAAATTGGAGTTGTAATGCAGGCCAGTATGTTCCCTGCATTTAAAAATTTTACCAAAACTATTTGACACCATGTATATTCCAGATGGGTGCATTTGGCTGAACTATTTTTCAGGTGCTACCTCTGCATATGCACAACGTAGCATGGATCTGTCTCACTTCAGGAGTCCCTTTCTTTCTATGCTTGTAAAAAAGTGAATCCGGATTCTTTTTTCTTGATTGTGCTCAAATTTGCGCTTGTCTCCTGCAAGCAGGCCACTTTATCAACCATATGCTGTGTTTAAGCTTAACCAAAGTCTGTGAGAACTTGATCCAAATTTCAAGAAAGTTTCTTCGTTAGGTATAACATTGGATTATTGAAAAGGAACTGCTGTTCGCTGGTCTTGACTGCTCTCAGGTTAATTCCCAGCGGAAAAGTTACGTGTTTGAGTACTGCAGTTTAATGTATTTCAGCTAAGGCAAGGGAAATAGCTTGCTTAGTAATCAGGCAAAGCAGCTTTTAAGCTCTTTGGCTAATTTCAAGAAAAAAGAAACAAAAACATAAACACAGCATTTTTCTTAATCTTGCAGATGCTCCTGGTAGTTCTTAATTAGAATTATCTCTCACTAGTTCCATCAGGTTTCTCACTTTTTTAACTGTTTACCTTTTTCCAAGTCCCCAACGTGAAATCAGCTCATGTCGAGGTTATTTTTTATATTGGCTCATTTAGTAGATCATATTTTCTGAGGACATGCGATTTTATCCACAGTGGACATTTAAGCAGCAGTAAGTTCAGCTGTTAGTTAAGGTAAATTGTAGCATTACACTGTATTTGGGGATATTTAAAGAGGCCGCTCTTTGTCATCATGGAACATGATCATGGATCTTTCAACTGGAATGTTCTGCCAAAAGAAAAAAAAGGGGGGGGTGGAATTCTGGAGGCTTAGATCTGTCTGTACTTGAATAGCTGTCAAACTGCAGCTAGCAAGCTCTAGCTAACTATCCTTGCACAGGCACAGGCTGGCGCTCTGCTTCATTCTCTGCCAGCTTCACCCTGTGAAAGACCTTTGCTCTTGGCTTCTAGCAGCAGCTGCACCTGATGTTAGGCTGATGTGCTGGAGACAACCCAGGAGGCCTTCTGCTCTCCCTTCAGCCTGCTAGCTCATGATATCCATAAGTAACTTCTCTGTTCCCTATCTGGTATCGTAGTAATTTACCCCAAAGCAGGAAGGGGTTCGTGATCATTGAGAATTTTAAGTGAGTCCCAAAGCAATAAAAATAAAAAATAAAGAATATGGAGTGTAAATTCTGATTTTCAATAGGAAAAATATGATTTCATGATCACTGGTTAGAAATAATGGTATCTAAATAGCTATCAAAATATCTCTTGATCTGGAGGGAGTAAAGAAGCTATTTGTTACAAAACTGACAAGGATAAAACCCAGACCTGTAGGGTTGCAAAATGTGTGCCATGATAACAATTTTGGTAAGGATAACTTCAGTTTTGACTTACCTTCAGGTAGTAGTACATCATGAGGCGGTCCATAGGGTGTTGAATGACGGGAGCTGCTCAGCCCCACATTTCTGCTGCTTGCAGCCTCTTGTGTAGTGCTGTCAGAGTGAAGTCAAGCCAGGGAAGCAAAGCAGCTTTTCACGTTGTTCCATGAAGTGCAGTGCAAGGAAAATAATAATAAAATAGTGGAGTGCCGCCAGTAATGTGGTGGAATAAGAGATCACATTCCTTAAGCTGTTTAATGAATGTCTTTTCAAAGATGGTTTGCCATTATGCCTTGTTACTCAAGTAATGAGCATATTACCTAATGTAATTGTTTTCCTAGGTTTCTGGGGGTGAATTTTAAGGATTCTGGAGGTGGATAAATGAGCATGTGTGGTGGGTTGACCCTGGCTGGATGCCAGCTGCCCACCAAAGCTGCTCTATCAGTCCCCTCCTCAGCTGGCCAGGGGAGAGAAAATACGCTGAAAGGCTCATGGGTCGGGATAGGGACAGGGAGGTCACTCAGCAGTTACCATCATGGGCAAAACAGACTTGACTTAGGGAAAATTAATTTAATTTATTACCAATCAAATCAGACTACAACAGTGAGCAATAAAACCAAATCTTGAAAACACCTTCATCCCCGCCCCCCTTTCTTCTTCACAGGCTTAACTGTTCTCCCAGTTTTCTCTACCTCCTTTCCCCCGAGTGGCACAGGGGGATGAGGAATGGGGGTTGTGGTCAGTTCATCACACGTCGTCTCTCCCGCTTCTTCCTCCTCAGTGGAGGACTCCTCACACTCTTCCGCTGCTCCACTGTGGGATCCGTCCCATGGGAGACAGTTCTCCAACGTGAGTCCTTCCCACAGGCTGCAGTTCTTCATGAACTGCTCCAGCATGGGTTCCTTCCACGGATTGCAGTCCTTCAGGAACAGACTGCTCCAGTGAGGGTCCCCCATGGGGTCGCAAGTCCTGCCAGCAAACCTGCTCCAGCATGGGCTTCTCTCTCCACGGGTCCACAGGTCCTGCCAGGACCCTGCTCCAGCACGGCCTCTCCATGGGCTCACAGCCTCCTTCAGGCATCCACCTGCTCCCGTGTGGGATCCTCCACAGGCTGCAGGTGGGTATCTGCTCCACTGTGGACCTCCATGGGCTGCAGGGGGACAGCCTGCCTCACCATGGTCTTCACCAGCTCCTGCAGGGGAATCTGTGCTCCAGAGTCTGGAGCACCTCCTCCCCTTCCTTCTTCACTGACTTTGGTGTCTGCAGAGTTGTTGCTCTCGCATATTCGCACTCCTCTCTCTGGCTGCAATTGCTATTGCGCAGGTTTTTTTCCCCCTGTTAAATATGTTATCTCAGAGGCTTGAGCGCTGTTGCTGATGGGCTCAGCCTTGGCCAGTGGTGGATCCATCTTGGAGCCAACTGGTACTGGCTCTGTGGAACATGGAGGAAGCTTCTGGCAGCTTCTCACAGAAGCCACTCCTGTAGCCCCCCAGCTACCAAAACCTGGCCATGCAAACCCAATACAGCACAACTAGCACTCTTGCTGATTTTTGTTTCATTTTTGTTTTAAAGTTTTTTTGAGTCGGTCAAGCTCTTTTGGGGAATACTTCTCTATGTAGCTTACAGGGAGGACCTGTAAGCTAGGGCAACAAAGATGGTTGAGGGATTGGAGCATCTCCCTTATGAGGAAAGGCTGAGAGAGCTGGGACTCTTTAGCCTGGAGAAGAGAAGGCTGAGGGGAGACCTTATGGATGTTTACAAGTATCTAAAGCTTGGGTTGAAGGAGGATGGAGCCAGGCTCTTTTCAGTGGTTCCCAGTAACAGGACGAGGGGTAACGGACACAAGCTGGAACATAGGAAGTTCCGATCAAATATGAGGAAAAACTTCTTTACGGTGAGGGTGACAGAGCACTGGAACAGGCTGCCCAGGGAGGTTGTGGAGTCCCCTTCTCTGGAGACTTTCAAGACCCGTCTGGATGCAGTCCTGAGTAATGTGCTCTAGGCAATCCTGCTTTAGCAGGGGAGTTGGACTAGATGATCTCTAGAGGTCCCTTCCAACTCTGAAGATTCCGTGATTCCGTGACCACAAATACTTACCTACTTGGTATAGTTCTGTTTTGCCCAAAGTGTTTCATACTAGTCATTTTTTGTCATTAAAATCTATACACTGAAGTATTCTTTGTTTTTTTCAAATATATGAGGATAGTACTAGCACATGCCATTTCTTGTCAGTTGTTCACAATTCTAGATCTGTCAAATCCTATGGTAGCTGGCAATAAATAATTCATGAGATCGCCAATCAGAAATCTTGAAACTCATGTTACATTGTCATTAGCAGTTTTTCCATAAATAGGAACTGTAAAAATACTATGAGACTTATTCTCTTCTCTGTTATGTTGCTGCAGGGTCTTCCATTTAAGAGCTCCTGGTGGCAAAAAAGAGAGATCCTCTTTTAATTAGAGGTGTATCTGATGAAGGGTGGTTTTTATTTTTCTTGTACTCTCCCTTCATGTCTTGTTCCTCATAATACGTGAGTTACCTGGCTTTTTCATTTGTTTTTATTTTATTATTATTACTTTAGGGAGGCTGCAATTCACACCAAACACAAAACCGTGACTTAATGCATATGGGCAAAATAGTTTTATAGAAAAGGTCTTCATTTTCAGTCTTTTATTTCTGCTTCATAACCTACAAAATATATCCTTTTAGCATAAGCTGTTTCTACCTGTGATGGCAGAAGGTTTTTTATGCTAAATTGTGACTGGGCTGTCGCTATACACTGTGTGTATGTATGTACAGAAAAATATACATATAAAATTCTGGTAAGCAGATACATTCAATGAAGGATGATGTAATAAAATAGTGTTTTGTTAGTTTGTGTTATTTCTATCAAAATAAAAAAGAATATTGTCTCTTGGAAGATACATAGCAAAGTGTAAAGATGGATCTAAGCTTAGATTTTGACATCATTTGGGTTTTTCTTACTTAGAGCCTTCTTCCTCTTGAATGTTCCTCTTAACATTTCTGTTCTGTGGAAGAAATTAGATCTAGATTTGGATTTTCTGTTTAAGCAGGACAGCTGGGAAATTGTAGAAGGACTCCGGGGAGCAATGAATTGTACCCAGGAGCCACAGAAGCAGGAGGGCTGCTTGCTGAAAAAGAGGAAATGGCCTTTGAAGGGCTGGCACAAGGTAGGAAAGGAATGTGCAGCTGAAAGCCTGATGCCATGTGAGTGGGCCTTGCTTGGTGCGGTTTTGTGGCAAATAGATTACTTAAGAGCAGAGAAAGTGTTCTCCAAAAGAAATATGGGGGTGGTGGGTTTTTTGTTTGCATTTTTTAGGGGTGTTTTGTTATTTTATTTTGGTTTTTTGTTTTTAATTCTCTGCATTTCTGTTTACAGAGATACTTCTTTTTGGACAGAGGGATTTTGAAGTATTCTAAATGTCAAGCTGATGTAAGTGATCTGAAACCCTTTAAGGCCATTATAAGGTAACAGCACTATTTTATCCAAAATAACAATAATTCCATATTGTTGGCAATGGAAAATAGAATTTCAGCAGTTCTAAACAGTAGGTTGAAGGGGGGAAAATGATAGTTTCAGCAGGTAATAACTATCCTTTTGCTTTATTCTGGAGTGATTGTATTCTTTTTACTTTTTTGCAGGTAGAGAGAGGGAAGATTCATGGCTGTATTGATGTTGGACTTTCTGTCATGTCTGTAAAGAAATCAACAAAATGTATAGATTTGGATACAGAAGAGCAGATATACCATCTGAAGGTAGGTCTTCAGGATTGTTATATCCTTGCTCCCAAAATAACATTAGCTGTGTATGGTGAAGAAGACCTTTTGTTTTTTCCTTAATAGTAGGAGGTTTGTTAGTTACACTAATAACTCACCTTTTAGTGTCAGCAGATTAGGTTACACTTTATACCTTGAGAAGCCTTATTGTACTGTTCCAGAGTCAGTAACTCTGTTTTAAATAGAAACTTTAAAGATGCCTCATGTTTAGCAGCACGCTTTTTACCCAGCACTTTTTTCAGCAAAGGGTATGCACTTGTTGCACAAGTGCTTTTATTTTCAGTAGTTGTATCTTGCTCTTTGTCTTATCTATAGGAAGTATTTTCCACAGTGTAGATTTGAGTAGATTTATCTATCCTTTTGGGATAATTTGTTTCAAAATAGATGACCAAAATAAAATTTCTATTTGTGGTTAGTTAAACCTTGACTAAACCTTAAAAAAGGCAATTAAGAAATGACAAACTAAATGGGTTTTTTTATCTATATTGTGTTTTTTTTCCATCTAGAAGTTGCTAAGTATTGTGTTCTGCATTGGAAGTCATAACTATACTAGTTGAAGTTTCTCTTTTTCTTGACTGTATCCCGTGATTAATTTTCTGTCATGCTAAGCTCGTCCAGTATGCATTTTAGTAGGAGCATTATTAGAACAACTTTTCTGATATTTTACCAGTAAAAATGAGCCAGACTAGCTATCTAGTGAGCACAGAATACCTTAGTTTCTTTGTTAGTGATTTTGAATGTAAACGTTATAAAACCTGAAATTTTTTGTAGGTGAAATCTCAGGAGCTGTTCGATGAATGGGTAGCAAAACTTCGTCATCACAGAATGTACCGTCAGAACGAAATCTCCATGTTTCCTCATGATGTCAATAATCTTTTCTTCCCTGTGTCTACTACTACGGACTCTGTCCCTGGTTTCTGTGATTCTACTCCAGGTAGAAAGGTAATAGTTACGATTTATAAATAATGAGCTTTCATCAGGGATTAAATTAGTCTGATTTGTGTTTATTAAGTAAAAAGCATAATGGAAGTTTGTGGTGGGGTTTAAGTTATGATCTAAAATGTCAAGAGGAAAATTATGTTATTTATTGATTTACTCCCAAGGAGTTATCTCTATGATGCTGTTAAATCTTATAATATTGTCTCATTGTTTTAATGCAGTAAATTATATATTTGCAATGACTTTTAAAACTTCATATTGAGTTAGAATCCTCATAATTTTTTAGACATGTATCAGTATTTGTCTGATATGTGCTGGTCAATATTAGTCTGGGTCACAGAAGAGCACTCAGCTAGATATTTTTTTTTCCATTTAGCATTTTTTCATTTATGCTTTAGGTAAAATGCTTTAGTAAAACCCATCCTCTTTTACATTAATGAGTCTGACTGCTTACCTGAGGAGTATTAGGAATTATCCAAGAGCGATCACCTGTGGCCGCTATTTATATTTTTAACTGAGGTAGAAGCATTATTCAGACCAATCCAAGGACCATGCTGTAGGTGGGTATGGCATCTGGATGGGTCCAGTCAGCAGTGTGCTTCTCTTTAGGTCAAATCTGTGACTTAGTTTCACAAAAGACCTGACAAATGCTCAGTCCAACACCATAACTGACCTCTTTGATGCGGTCTCACAGAAGTGTGATTGTGTTCTGTGCCTCAACACAACCTCTGTGCCTTCAGCACTCTGCGTGTTGACTGGCTGACGTTCACCCAAAGAAGCCCCTCTGCTCCAATTTAGAACCAGTGATCTCTTTTGAGAATAATGTCTTTTTTAGCAATATTGAGTTATTTACTATAACTGAAAGACTCTCTGTCAGCTCCAGAGTGTTTCCTAAGCAGCGATCACCTATTTGTTATCCTCCTATCTAAGGTTTTCTTTTCACTGGCGATATTGCTTTATGATCTGAGCAGGCTTGTTCCACAGTACTTGCAGTTCATTGCTTTGGTAGGACTATCCTGTAACCGAGTATGAATTTTTACCAAACACAAACATGTCCCTGAACATCTTTTTGTTAGTGGTTGAGAGGGAGGGGATCTGTGCGAGCCGGCAACTGAAAGAACAGTAACTTACCCTGGGGTAACAGGGCTGTTCTGCAAAGAGCTGTCTGCCTGCTTTCTGTGGTGCCAGTACCTCTGTGGCTCTAACAGCCTGCTCTTCTGAGGCTGTGTCTGCAAGGAAATGGCAAACCTCCTCTGGTCGTTTAGTTCTTTTCTCCCAACAGACAACAGGGATAGAAGGGAAGAAGAATATCGAGGGCAAAAATGGAACATTGCAAAGCCCATGATATATCTATGCTTGTGCTCTCAAAATAAAAAATAAAAAAAAAAAATCCACGTGACTACCACATCTAAATTCTATGCTTACTGTCAGGAAACTAACCATTTCTTCTTTGGCATGACAGACTTTAATTCACTTCTAATTTATTAATCCAGATTTGCACTGCAAAGAAGCCCTACTTATTTTCATGTGAAAAATAGAAGGGGATAGTTCTTAAGCTGCAGTTAATCACCTTAGCTCTGCTGTAGCTAAATGGAATTTTGCCAATTTACCCTAGCCCTAGCTTGATGCTAGTCGATATCAATCCAGCAGTTGAAGTTATTTTGAGAAAAATATATCGAGTGAACTTTGCATTGCATTTTATTTGATTTTAGAAACACCTGATTGGTTTTCACATCTGTTTTTTTGTTGTTGTTAGGAGGGAGGTGTACGTATATCTATATGTTTATGTGGAATGCTTGGATTCTAAAGCTTAACCATGCTGATCAAAAGCAAAACTATGCTAACTGGAGCTACATAAACTCTCTATTGCCTGTTTCTTGGCAATGCCTACTTCCTTCTTCCCTCCTATTCATGCCCCTCGTATATGAGTTGTGGAAAAGCTGGTTATATGAGATAGAGTTCTGAAGAGATAAGCACGGGATTTGTTCAAAACATGTCAATAAAATTGTTCATCTTAAAATTCAGTTTACTTGTGCTTTGAAAAGTGTTGGGATTATTATTTGGGTATACATATATAGATGACTAAAGCTCATACAGCTTTATGTAGGAATAAAACACCTAAACTACATAGATTAATTTAAAAATAAGTGTGCTTATTGAAGCTTAGTACAATTGCATACTAACTATAGAAATTGTTACAGTACTGAATGACATCACACAGATAGTGCATTTTATTTTATTCTGCAACTCAAGTTGGAGCTTATATTGTAAATTTAAAAAGACCAACTGAGAAAACTACAACTAACTGAGATGTAGATGATGTTTCCTATGAATAGATTTGAAACTAGTACTACCTGAGGTTTGATATAAGGTGAGCAAGAGGTAACAAAGTCTGTAAAGTGTGTGCTTCAGAGAAGAGCCAAACAATTTAGTCAGCTTTTCTAATAACCAGTGAAGTGGTCATATAATGGCACTTAGGATGAAGCATTTTAAAAATTATTTTAAACAAGATGTTGACAAAGCATGTAATTTATGCAGCTTCCTGACACAGGTATTATTAAAGATGAAAGGTTTAGTAAGGTCTAAAAATAATTAGGCATTTGAAGGGCTATTATTTGTAGTTACATTAGAGAAGAAAACAGCATTATAAGCCACAATCAACTGGTAATAGTATTGGGTAGAAATTTCTTCCCATTGGAAACTACTGAATTGTACTGCTCAATTAGCTCTTACACAGAATTTCCAGCATCTCCTGAAGCATCTGATAGTGGGCACTGCTGAAAATGAGATAAATTTGAAAATGGTGACAGAGGCGTTGTAAAAGGTAGTATTTACCCAGATGAAGTGTATAGTCATACATGTATTAAGGCCTGTCAAGCCAAATCCATGCTAAAGTCATACAACCTTGAGTAAAATTTTTAAATAAAATCTAGTAGATCTTGCTTTCTTCATGGAAAAATAGCCTTAACAAGTATGTGCATGTTACATTTAAGTTACTTTGTGGGCTTCTTTGGGGAGCATGGAGAAGGTATAGAATGTCTGACTTTGGCCCTGTTCAGATATGGTGCTTTAATTGTATTGTTGACTTAATTTATGCAGAACTTTGCCCTTCCTTAAAATTTAGTTTTCAGCAAATTTTTATGGTTCCTTTAGTATTTGTACTGCTTGTAGACAGCAGTTATGTTAGGTATCCTGACGTTATGCTCACTTAGTTTTTTTAGTTCGTACACTTTTTTTCCTCCCTGTTATTGATGCCTTCAGTCCTTGACGTTGATCATGAACCTCAATGGTTGGTTGTCAAAATTTGTGCATACAGCATTAAAATATTGTTTGTTAATAATTCACCTGTTCTTTTTTGGAACAGGCAGGCAGCTTGACCAAACAGAATTCGTTGGCAGCTGGAGGTAACTTGTCGTTTTCCTTTTCAAGTAATGAGTCCAGGATTTCGTCTTGGCTACAGTCTTCTGAAGACATGGAAAAATGCTCAAGAGGTAATGATATTTGAAGGAAGTTGAAAATAGCTTAATATTTCCCCTATTTTTTCTTGACAAGAGTACTACACCATAAGTAGTCATTACAGTTAGAGTTTTCTCTGAAACTGGAGGGAGGAAAGGGGTGTTTGTTGATTAGCTGGCTACTCACGTGTTTTCAAAAGGAATGGTGATTTTGGATGTGGGGTATCAATTGTGAGCATCTTTTAAAGGAACCTATGTATTTCAGTACATTTTCTTTTATATACGAACATCACCTTCAGTAGTAGGATTTGAACTTTCTTAAGCTGTCTATTCAAAAAAGCATCCAAAATCTAGTCATTTAAAAAGCACTAAGTCTTTGTATTTCAAAGTCACCTTCTGCTTTCGTGCTTTCCTAAGAGCATGAAGATCTTTCTTATGTTGATAGTGTCTGTATAATACTTATTTGGTAAAGTTCTATGTACTAGTGAGCTTCAGCTCTAATATAGAGGAGCCTCATCTCAAGCTCTGAATGTACAGTTCAGTCTTGATGCCTGTGGCATTGTTACTTTCACCATGAGGAGCTCTGACTCGTCCCAAACTGCGGTAATTATCACATTATTCTCATTGTTTTGCAACCAACTAGGATAAAATATCATTATCATTATACATACCATATAGATGCATTTTAATACTTTGAATTTGAAGATAGAAGGGTACATGCTTTTTATCCAGTCATCTAATAATGTGCTTTTAGTCAATGAATAACTTAAGCTAGCTGCAATCAAAATAAGACTAACCTACAAAGAAAAAAACTTTCAATGTGTCTGTTACTTTAGGGCAACTGAAAATATTCTCTTGTTCAAAACAGACCTCTCCAACTGTCACACATATTTACTGGAAATGAACCAGCTGTTACAGAGCATGGATGTTCTTCACAGGACATATTCAGCGCCTGCTATAAATGCTATGCAGGTTTGTTGTTTAAAAACCAAAACCAAAACAGGTTTTCCCTTGCAATTCCAAAAAACAACCCCAAATCCTAAAGGATCAAGGTCTTTCTTCTTAGCTCTGCTAGTTTTATGGCAATCATCTGTATTATTTTTGTCCTGTGTCTTGTTAAAAGGTTGGACCTTTTGAAAGCCCAAAGAAGGAAAAAAGAACACACAGGAGGTGGCGATCCAGAGTTGTTGGGAAAGAGGCTAAAGGAATGTTACAGGTAACCAGTCCTTTCAGTGCCTATCTTTCTCCAGTCTTAGTTATTGATCACTTCCTAGCGTGACCAGTTTAGGAAATATGAATCCTTTTTCAGTAGTGTCCTGTGCTAGCTCATTTTAATTGGTAATATATCAGACCAAAAAAAAAAATGTTATTATTGATATCTGCAATAGGATCTGTGCTGTTACCTTCAAGAGACTGTCCACGTTTTTTACCCATGTTTTCAATCTTCCTCCAGTTTGAGGGGTTGTTGTGGTGTTGAGTTTTTTTATCAGTACAGATTTTTGCAAATTCTCCAGATAGTTTTGTACACGTTTGCATCCAGAGGCCATTAGATATTTATAAGTGGGGGAAAATAGTATAGCATATGCTACAGCTCTTAGTGGACTTGTTTCTCTGAGTTCTCAAATCTCCAGTTATGATATCTTTGGCAAAGTTATATCTATGGTTTCATTTGCCAGGTGTCATCCATTCCAAGCCTATTGGTAATTGACAGTAGTTTTTCCATTTTTGGTGTCTTCAACATGTAACCCAGGTGGGTACAATAAAACAAAATTTTCTTTACAGTTTGTAAAAACATCACAAATGGCTATTCTCCTTACAGGTGCCTTCAGTATTTTCTGCCCCTATGAGACTGCATGCTTCCAATCCAAACTTATCTACAATAGATTTTGTAGAGGAGAAAAATTACTCCGATGGCTCTGAAACATCATCAGAATTTACTAAAATGCAAGAGGACTTATTTCACATTGCACATAAAGGTAATGAAATTGTCTTTCGTATGTGATTTTGTATCATCACAACTTAAGTAATGAAGTGACTTCAAAGAATGCAGCCTGTTAATGTTCAGAAAAAGCAGAAAATGCCCTCCCTTCCTCTAATTCCCTTGAGGAATTGCAAATGTTGAGATCTTGAGTCATTTGAAAAAAGTGACTTAATAGTCACTTTTTTTTTTTATTTAATAGAGGACAGTCCCTTGTTTTATGTGCTAAAAGCTTAGATTGTACTTTTTTTCCAAAAGGTAAAAATCCTAAAATCAGTTTCTATAAACACAACAGCAGATTAAACTCTTTTGTGTTTGCATGCGGATGTGTGTATGTGAGCACATGTATGTTTGTGTATTCAGCGTGCTTCACTGTATTTCCGAGTTAACATTTGTTGGTGATGCAAGGGTTGCTATGGTAGTAACCTATTTTTAGTGAATACAGAAGAGTAAAATCATGTAAAGCAGCCAGAGAGGCAGCTTGACTAGAAATGTTTCTTCTCTCAGAATCATTTTCCATTAACAGTGCTTTGCTCCATCACCCTTGCACCAGAAACATTTTTATTGTTGAAATGATCTTGGTGAGGAAGGCACTTAAGCATTTACCTCAGAAAGACTTTTGGAAGTATTGGCTTTGTCCCCTTTTGCACAAGATAATGGTTGATGTTATCAATAAACATTCTTTGCTTGTTTTTCCCCTCTGGTGCTGATGTATCTTTATTCCATTATGTAAGGAATGTATCTAAGTAGTAAATTTTATAAAGTCAATTGTAGTCAAAACTGATGTGTGCTTCCAAAAAGATAAAAGGAGTGAAGGTGGGGTGCAGTTGGAAAAGTTGCTATTAAGCAGAGCAAAGAAATTACCTTCTCAAGGTCATCTTAACTGAAATGTCCACGTCAGAAATTTTGGTTAGATTGACCCATGCATTTGAGGGGACAATTGACTTGGTACTATTTAATCATTTTATTGAAAGTATGAAGAATTTTTTTTGCTTTATACCACACCCCTTCCAAAAAAAGGGTAGTGAAGAAAACTATTGCTTTGGCTTTTGATACAAATTAAATAAAATGTAACGTTAGTACTTTAGTATGTAATAATTCTTGAAAATTTAAGTTAGATGACGTTTAAGGTCACCAAAGATTCTGGTCATGTCATCCACATATGAAAGGCTAACAAAATAGATCATAGTGGATACATCTTCCTCCCCCCACCCCCTGTGATACTGTTAAAGATTTCTTCAAATAGGTGAAAGTATGAGAATTAGCTTTGGTAATGGTTTGCAGTGTTGAAATATCCCTTAAGAGTATTTTCTTAGAAGAGTAAATTAGGTTACAACAAATAGTCAATGAAGCGATGATGATTCAGGTTAACTTGTAGTGGGTGATTAGAAGAGAGAGGTATCAGAGATTTCTTGTTCTTTGTCCTTTCCGTGCATCCATGCTCAGATTTGTATCTCCAGTTCCCTGTAAATGGATACATTTTTGCATTGCCAGTTCTCTTGACTGTGTTACAAGGCTCTATTAGGCCCTCAGAAATCCTCCAGTTCTCCAATTAGATTAATGTTGTAATCCTACATGAACAAATATTACTCAAATAAATTTTTATTCCTTGTGGTTAAAGAAAAGATTAAATGTCTTAAAAGTAAAAAAATAAGGAAAGTGCGTTTCCCCTTTAAAAATCTAGTGGTTTTCAAATTGCATGATCTGTTGTCTGATTTCAATGTTTCAGGCTGGTGATACTGGCTCAGGAAGGAGTAGAAGTAGCAGCGTACCATGCACAGCATTCAGGATCTGACCCTTTGAGTCACTAAATCATCTAACAAGCTGAAATTTCTTTATCCCAGAAAGAGATAACAAAACTCAACAGCACAATTGACTTGCTTGTGGGGAAACTACTAACCCTGTAGCTGGTTTTTTTTATTATTTTTTTTTCTATTTCATTTTTTTTTCTTCCCTCTTTTCTTTTCCCCCACTGGAATTCTTAAAGGAATGTGGAATAGAGTCATGACCATCTGAAGATCCAAGCTAATTGGGGAACAAAAGCAAGTGAAGAGCAGATGTGGTTAGTTAGCTTTGTTGCCATCTGTCACAAATAATCAGAGTAATTTTGACTGTGGCTAATATAGTCAACACGGTAGCATACACCGTAAACATTTCTCCTACTAAAAAATCTACCCTATAACCTTGATTAATACTACTTGTTTTTAGTAACCTGCCCTGGATTTCTCAACCTAAATTCTCGTTTCTGTCACCATAAATGATGTTTCATTGAAGTTTTACATAATTGGTACGTATACAATTGTTAGCTGTTTTTAACTGTCACTTTTTACAAAATGGTTCTAGTTTACTTCACCTTGAGGTCAGCTTTCAGCACCATATCTACAGAGAGAGAAAAGCTGAAGCAGATGCTGGAGCATGATGCATCCTCATCTCCGTCTGCACAAATAGTTGGCTTGAAGAATGCCTTAACATCCGTAAGTGACATGCTGGAGTTCAGCAAGCTTTATTGTCATCAGATACTACTTTTAAATTTAATAGTAGTTAATTTCAGTTTCTTTAGAGTCTGTTCTGTGCTGGAATTTGCAGTATTGAATCATAGTAGGTTATTATATATGGTGTTTTTCAAAGACCCTTTCCTAAATGTTAAAGGTATTGTGAAATCACTGAAATTTGTTAGATTGATTTAGGTATATAGTATAATCAGTATCATTTGATGTCAAGAATCAGAGGTCTGCTCTGTGATGTTAAGTCTGCCTTTCTCTTGAAACATACACTGCTTAATCACTCAATTCTGGTTGGCTGCGGGTTTTCTTCTCCTTTTCTTTAAACAGCCCTCAACTATTCACTAAATGACTTGGCATAAGATAAAGGTGAGAGTGGCTGAAAGCACTCAGCGGTCCCTTCTACTGCGCTAGAGCTTCACTGTGCTGCACCAAGACCCTGCAAAGCAAATTCAAGTAAAACTCATTTGTATTGACTTCCAACTTTAATTATCTTTTAGTCATCTAAAAGCAGCAATGGAGCTGTTAGGGCAGAGCTCTAAATGACAAAAGATTGAACTCTTTAAAAAGGTGGGGGTTTGGGTTGGTGTGCTTTTTGTAATTGGTTGAGACCAGAACTTTGAGGTTGGTCATGTTTGAACGTGTCAACCAAACAGTGATCTGATCTCAGAGCAATGAGTGCCATCACTACTCTGGTCTTAAAATTTCAGTGTTTGTTGCAAATTCCCAATCAGAGGCAGATTGGGATATAAAGACTCTCTGGCATTGATAAATGTGATATAGATCATCTTAGAATTATTTCAGTATGAAAAATTTCCTTTACAAAAGCTGCATATGGTTATAGTTTTTTTAAGCATATAACATGTCTCTTTGCCTAGACCTTTAGAGGCCGTGATGTCTTCACAGTATTTACAGAAAGCTGAAACCTGTTGCATAATAACTACACTCACTCACTTGTACTCCTTTGTTTTTGGCTTTCAGATGTTCTACTTCTGATATTTGAATAGGTGACTTTTATTTTTCCAGTGTTATTTGCCTACCATTTTATATCAAAAAATCTGTTTTAAAATTTCTGAACTCAGTGAACACTCAGTTTAGCATGATTTTTTTTTTTTCCGAAGCAATGAAATTCTGTTGTCCATCTTCATCCTCTAAATAGCTTCTGAAAGTCATCCTTTTAGGTCTTATCTGATAATAAGCCTTTTGTAGCCCATTGGGAAGTCATCTGTGAACCTTGGCAGTTTCAGCAGAGCTTAACACCAGTGAGGGCTATTCTTAGCCTGTAGATCTGTAAAGCCATGATGCCAACAGAAATTTTCTCACTCCGTACAGCAGAGATCCTGTAGGAGAAAGGAATTAGCTTCCTTTGAAGACATATAGAAGCCCAGATATGATAAACTTGACGTATTTCTAAGACTTCCTTGCAGAGAGTCCTGTGTTGATGACTTTGATTTAATGTTTGTTGTTGTTCATTTCAGTTTGTTTTCTGTACATGAGGAACAAAAAATCAGACTCACAGGTTGAAAGCTATGAAACATAAGTCTGTTTTGCTCTCATCAGCCTGGCAGGGGAAGAAAAGTGAACAGGTTTAAAGTGAATAAAACACCACAAAATTAGCATCTCTGCTTCTGCTTCTCCCTCATTAAGATTGTATCCTTGACCTACACACGGTCTAAGAAAAGCAAATACAGAATGGGGAAAAGTACAGTATTTTTATTTTGGGGTGAGGAAGAAGACGATAGAAGGAAGAAAACACTTTGTAGCAAACAATGAAAATTGGAAGATGCTATTACAGGAAAGCTGTGTAAATTCTTTTTTGCACTTATTTGATGTGGTGAATATAACACAATGCTGTCCACTTGAACACTTGACACAGAAGTGCTATATGCCTGTATGGCAAATTCAGACCACACATATGTAAAGACATAAAGAAATGTCTTTCTTTACATAAAGAAAACACATAAAGAAATTACTTTCTCCCCTCCATCATCACTTTGAGCTTACTTTCTTTCCTGCCCTCAAGACTATTTCCAACAAAAATTACTATCGAAATCAGAAGCATTTGTGGGACAAAGCAGATGTGTAGACAGCAGGGTTCTTCACATGCTAGTATTGATTCAGATCACTAAAATGGGCAGTAAGTCTTCAGTATTGTTCCAAAATTAGTAACCCAGTATTTTTTTTCAGAGATATTTTCATTGCAGGCAGGGTTGCATTCTCTTCCTACAAGTCTACTCTAACCGACATCCGCCCATCAGATGCACCCAGCATGAGTAAATAACATGTAACAAACATGAGTTTGCAGTAGAGGCTTTTTATTCTGATTATTGCCGTTGTAAGCTGATAGGACACAAATTGTAGCTGTACCTGTCTGAATTGGAGTCTTATTTCTCTGTCAGTGGAAGGCAACGGGAACTGTCAGGACACCGGGCTGATGGGAAACTCAAATGGTTTTGGATGTGGCAAGAGTAGGAATTAATGTTGAGAGAGGCTAGGTTGGAGATAGGGACGAAGGAAGGGAGCTTGAAAAGAAAAAAGATGCGCAAAGTGTATTTATAACTTATTAAATCAGCCTGCAAAACCTGGTAACGTGAAATATACCTGCAGTCTTTGGCTTTTTTTCTCCATTCAAGTGACTTTTCCCTCACACTGAACAAGAACAGTTTTAATTTGAGAGATAATAAACAAGATTTGAAGCATTTATAATAAATGATTTGCTAAACCAGTAAAAAATCATGTCATGGTGGTGTTTTATATTGCACTTTAAATACTCTTCACCCCTTTTTACACAATAAAGCCAAGTTCAAGTTAGTTGAGAGAACTTTATATCCCCAATATTTTTGTTAAATATTCCAGGCAATAGCACAAAACACAGATCTTAAAGACCGGTTACGCAGAATACATGCCGAATCTATGATCCTTGATTCAGCATCTAATGCAAAATCAAGTCCTGATTTGGTGAAGGTGGGTATGGATTTCGTCTTTCAAGTGATATCTGTTCCTCAAGCCCCCACATCTAGACAGTGTTGTGCAGCTGCATCTTGTCTTGTTCTTCATGTCTTCACTGTGGTGTATTGTGTTAGTAAAATGAGTCTGCTTTCATGGTTATGAGTAATTTCTGATGATGCATTGTGCAATAATTGATTTCAAAGACTTTCCTTGTGAGCAGTTTTCCTGAGCACACTTCCATTGCTTTTTTGTTACTAGTTCCTGGTCGTCTTCCATGTCTCCTGCCTGGCTTCCCGTTCAGCATGAACAGAGCTGCTGCCTTGTTGCCCCCATGCTACTGTTTCTCTCCCCCTTATTCCCTTGTAAACTTCCAAGTTCTGTAGTTCTTTCCGTTGCCTGTCTAAATAATGTTAGCCCAGAACGCTGGCTACCAGTGTGGCTTGTGTAAGGTTTAGAACAACTATCAGACATTTCCATGAAAGGATCAAAGAAATGAGGCATAGAGGAACCCTTTCAGCTATTTCGTTTTCTTTGTGTGAAGCCAGGGAGTCTTCTACATATTCAGTTAGCCAGTTTGAGACGTACTGATGTTCAGACAGTTTTTTGGCTTGCTGCAGAATGCATGTGAATACAGTTATTTATATATATAGCAAGAACTGTGTTAATTCTGATGGATTTTTCTAAATGTTAACTCATACAGAAACTTCTGCTGTGCTTGCAG